>VMDO01007574.1:0-75730 GCA_007922755.1 Pedetes capensis | reverse complement strand
TATATTGCTAACCAGCGCTTTAGGAAATAATTACTTTATATATTGATAATGGCAGTGAAATTCTGTGTGATTGTTCTGGTAAATGATTTTGCAATATGTATCAAGATGAATTAAAATATCCAAAATCTTTGACTCAATAGTACCACTTCTGGGGATTTATCCTAAAAATAAACTCAAAATTTTGATGAAAAATGTTCATGTAGAAAGATACTCATTATGCTGGTAGGTATGTGAATATTTACAAAGGAAAATTAAATTTTCATGATAGAAGTATTTGTGTTGTATTCACTCAAAACAATACTCAAAACAACTGTTTTACAGCATAGTAAATGAATATGCCACTTAGTAATTTGGTCACTTAACCACCAAAGTAAGTACAAATGTATGATGATGAGAAAAGCTTGAAAATGTACAAAAAGACAAAAAGATAATATGTATATAGTACTGTAAGAGGGTTATGGGTGTGATGTTTTTTTCTTTTTAATTAGTATATTGTGTAGTGTGGTGACAGTCTTTATTTAGCTAGATATTCTCTAGAATCCAAGAACATTCAGAAGTAGAATGAATTTTAGGGATCACCTATCCAACTACATCATGTGTTAACTGTTTTTAACTCTTTATTGGCTACAATTTTAGGGCTGAACTGGGGCATAAATTAGTCTCTGATTCCTATTCTATGTACTATACAACACCCTTGGCAATTGTTCTGGCACTGTTATTATTTGTATGTAAAGAAATAGAAAATTATTTCCAAATGTTTACTGTAATTTTTAAATTATAAATTTCAAAGTTGATATTTTACCATTCACAAGATTTCAATTAAATTTACTAAATTTTACCTGGGGCCTACCAATGAGAATGAGTCGTTTTTATAGGCATAATGATAACCCATAATATTATTATTCATATTTTCTTGGATGAGAAAAGACAAAACACAGATCACATTCAATAATTTTACTTCCATGAATTGATATTTTCTCTTACACAGAGTTTTACTTGAATATTTGAGTGAGAAAGAAGTCAAACTTTGCAAAAAATTTAGAGTACAACTCACATATTCCATATACATAACCTACGTATCTACCTGTAATGAACATTCATGATAACTTTGAAGCCTTGTGATTCAAAGGTGGGTAGAACTTACTTTGTTGTTGTTAGGTGCTGTTGAATAGCGACCCTACGTATAACAGGCGAAACACTATTGTCAGTGCTTCTCTGCTGTTCATAGGGTTTTCAGTGGCAGACTGGTTTTTGGGAGTGGGTTGCTGGGTCCTCCCAAGCCTGCAGTACCTGGTATTCCCAAGCGGTCTCCCATCCAAGGACTAACCAGGCCCGACCCTGCTTAGCTTCCGAGATCTGAGAGGATCGGATGCCACAGAGCTACAGCTGCAGGCCAGTACTTACTAAAGAGTTACATTTATATTTGTGCATATGATTGTGAGACTAGAACAAAGAAAAATGCCAATATCCATGTAAAATGAAAATAATTTTCTAATTAATAAACAAATACAGGAAATAAAACTGTCTATTTGACATAAATATGTCATTTACTATATTAGTTTAAAGAAAAATGTACATTTGCTATATTGGTATCATTTTTAATAGGCAATGATAGAGAATTACATATTATAAAATATTTGTCATAGTTTTATAAATTATTTTTTGATAAAAGTTATAATTGATAAACTACCAGGAAGAATGATCATTTTGCATGTTTCAAAGAACCACATGATTTTAAATAGCAAATTCTAATTTTAATTCTAATGGTGAAACTAAATCTTTCTAAAAATGATATTTATTCTGATATCAATAAGTAAACTATTAAAACATTTTGTGTTAGCTGACAGATTATTCTTCATAAGCCAACATTAAATATATATATATATATATATATATATATATATATATATATATCCTAAAAAGAAAGAGATCGTGACAAACAACCTATGTCTAGAGAAAGGAATACACTTTGTAAAACCTTAGTGCTTCACAGTATTATTGAAGGAATTAAGATAATGTGTATAGTGTAGTTAGCAGTACATCAACAAATGTATTGCTCAATTAGCTTTGGTATTCTTAAATATTAATAGAAATGTAGTAACCTAACAGATGAGTTGTGGTATTACATCAAAAATATCATTCATGGGTAAAGCAAAAGGTTATTAAAAAGACAGGAAAAAATAAAAAAGAAGGTCAAATTACACGTGAAAAGGGAGTCTGAAACTTTCCCTTGATCACTGAGCAGCTAAAGTAAAAGACATGATGAAGTCAAATAACTAAACAGAAGATTTCAAAGGGCAGCTTGAGAAGACAAAGATCAAATATTATAATGATATGTGCAAAGAGCCAGAAATGAAAAACAAAAAGGGAAGAACACACTGTTTTTCTCAAGCTTAAGGAAGTGAAGAAAAATTTTTCAAGACTTCAGTGGTAATAGTGAAAGATTCTCCGGGAAAATACTAAATGACACAGAGTTATTATATCAAAAAGAATTGGTAAATGACCAACCATTTCAAGAGACTCTATATGATCAGGAACCAGTGGTACTAAAGGACAAAGTGGAAGCTACCTTGAAGGAATTGGTAAAAAACACAAGGCTCCAGGAACTGATGGAACACCAATTAAGATGTTTCAACAAACACATGTAGCACTGCAGGAGCTCACTTGTTTATGCCAAGAGATTTGGAAAACAACTACCTGGCCAACTGACAGGAAGTGATTCATATTTATGACTATTCCCAAGAAAGGAGATCCAACCAAAGGTAGAAATTATCAAACAATATCATTAATACCACACACAAGTAAAATTTTGCTAAAGATCCTTCAAAAGTGACTACAGCAGGATATAGACAGGGAACTGCAGGAAATCAAGGCAGATTCAGAAGGGGGAATAGAAATAGGGACATCATTGCTGATGTCAGATGAGCATTAGTCTTAAGCAGAGAATACCAGAAAGATGTCTATGTTTTATCAACTATACAAAGGCTCATAATAAAAGTGTGGCTCATAATAAATTACAGATTACATTGCGAAAAATGGGAATACCAGAGCACCTAATTATGCTCATGAGGAATCTGTACATGGACCAGGAAGCAGTTGTATGAACAGAACAAGGAAAAACTGCCTGGTTTAAATTCAAGAAAGGTGTGTATTAGGGCTACGTCCTTTCACTGAACCTCTTCAATCTCTATGCTGAGCAACTAATCTGAGAAGCTGGACTTAATGAAGAAGAATGTGGCATTAGGATTGGAGAAAGTCTTATTAACAACCTGTGTTTTGCAGAAGATACAACTTTGCTTGCTGAAACTCAAGATCCGAAGCCTTTAGAGATGAAGATCAAAGAACAAGACCTTCAATATGGATTGTATCTCAACATCAACAAAAGAAAAATCCTTACAACTGAATCAGTATGCAACTTCATGATAAATGTAGGAAAGATTGATGTCGTCCAAGATTTTGCTTCAGTTGGTTCTGAAAACAACACCCATGGAAGCCGTGGTCAAGAAATCAAAAGATTCATTTAATTGGGAAAAGGTGTTGGAAAAGATCTCTTTAAAGTATTGAAAAGTAAAGATGTCACACTGAAGAAGAAGGTGTGCCTGACTCATTCTATCGTATTTTCAGTTGCATCATACAGTTTTGAAAGCTGGACATTGAGTAAAGAAGACAGAAAAAGAACAGATACTTTTGAATTATGGTGCTGGAGATGAATATTGAATATACCATGGACTGCCAAAAGAACCAATAGATCTGTCCTAGAAGAAGTACAACCAGAGTGCTCTTTAGAAGCAAGGATGACTAGACTCTCAACTAAATGAACTGACACAATGTCTGCAACAATGGGCTTAAACATAAAAATGATTGTGTGCCTGGCATAGAATCAGGGAGTGTTTCATTCTTTTGTACATAGGGTCGCTATGAGTTGGACACGACTGGATGACACCTAACAACAACAACAACAACAAGGAACTGTGACATTGCAGCATAGTACATTTATTGTGCTTAAAAAAAAAAAATTTTGGAAGACAAGCTCAATTCATCTTATATTTTTTCATTTTGCCCTTAAATAGTTGGAAGAAAATTACATATATTAGTATATGAATATTATTTATTCAGATAAAAATGTGGATGATAAATAATAATTTTATTACATTCTTTTGTTTTATTTACACAGATATATCCCAAGCTCTTAACTGGATACTTAACACATTGGAAAACCTTAACAAATATATTGTTGGATAATTTTATCTTGATATTTTTCTGACGCAAATAATCAAATGACAAATTTTAAACTGTAAGTGCAAACATTATTTTATGAATTTGCAATATTTCCATCGTAACTGTCTCCTCAGTATCTATTCAAAAGTGGCAATATCAAAAGTAACTCATTAGAGCAAAAGTAACTCATGTGCTTCGATAATTTGAAAATGCACATGAGAGTTATTCATTTAGAAAATCTTGTACATGAGACTGGGAATATTGCTCAGTGATAGAGCACTTGCCTATCATGCTCAAGGCCCTGAGTTCTATCCTCAGCTCGCGCACACACACACACACACAAAGTCCTGTTGTCTAACAACCATGTGTCAAAGATTGGACCAGTAGGGCCAATTGTTAACACAGCTTCTTGAGTATCATTCATATTGCACTTGAAATTAATAGTTCCCCTGCTTTGTATTACTCAAACAAGAACAGACATGTGCAGTGACCCTGGTGAGGAGCCAGGATACTTAGATGGATAGGATCTCATCTGTCTTCAACATTGCTAATAGAATACAGAGTATTTAAGTTAACATAGTGGAATGACGTATAGAAAGAGCACAGTGAGACTTCAGATCCAGAGAAATACAAGACATTCCTAATTAGGAACTTGTTAAAAATCACATATTCAATAAAATTCATCATTACCTTTATGTGTTGAACGAGTATTTTGCATATACTATCTAGCATTTTCTTAAAAAGTAAACATGTCAAGCTCAATTTGCTTTGCAAAACCAGTCACTCTAAAGTAACTAAAATTTTAATGCAAAACTATTAATACTCACATCAAGATCATCCTTAGCATTGTAGTAGACAACTTCATTGCTCTACAAAAAAGAAAAGAGCGCTTAATTGATTAAAGTATAAAAAAACTGGATCAAACACTGAATACATTTTATGAATATTTTAAATAAACCACTCATAATATTCTTTTAACAATATATTGTACAAAAATCCATAAAGACTAGCCAATATTTTCTATGAGCATATTAAAACAATGTATCAGTGATAATAGAATAGCACATCTTGCACTGGGAAAAAGATCTCAGTAGAGGACTGAGAACCATTTGTCAAGAAAAACTAAAGTGAGAATTCATGTGTCAAATGCATCATTGACACACATGGATAAATACATAGATATTAAATGATAAGCAGGATAACATATGAAGCAGGTAAAATAAATGTCTTACTAGCACTACTAAAGACATGATTTTTAAAAATACATATATCTCTCTCTCCAGTTTTGATTCTTGAAGAAATGGGTATCTATGTAATACAGGCAGATATAGCAACTGAATTCAAACAGCAAAAAATATCTGATTATTTAAGACAATAATATCCTTATATTCTAGCAAAGTGGTGAATTAGCATTGGCTCCTTAGCAGTAATAAATAGAATTGAAAAATCCTTCTGGATTAATGTTGCTGAAATATATCATAAATGTACATTAAGCCTGCAAATTGTGTTATACAAGGGCAATGGAAAAGAATGAGTAAAATGACTGGTAAGGAATTTAAAATTCCTGTTCTTGTGTCTGTGAGGCTATTTCTTTGTACTATAAAAATAATCCACTTAAGTTTATTTTTCTTCTCCTGAATTTATTGTAAATTGTCTTTCTTCTATATTATGTCTCTTTTATGTCTTCAGTAGTAGACTGAAAACTACGATGCATTTTCTGTGCCTCTTAAACATTCACAAATGTAGACACCATAAAATTGTATTAAAAGCAAACCCATAATACATAACTATTTAAACAGGAAAATTACTTTGGAAAATCTTTACTAAATAAATGTTTCTCAAAGTGTATTAAAATAGTTACTTGAGATATTAATAGATGTTACATACGAAAAAATATTCCATGCTTACGACATTAGAAAACAATAAAGTTAAAATTGTCTCTTCCTGGCAGGACCTCACAAAGCCTCAGTGTAAGAATACACTTTTAAATCTCTAGTAGAAAAATAGATATTGTTTTGTTAACCAATTTACTTGACAGAGAAATCAGCCCCTGTCTCGTTTTGTTTACTTGCAAAACATGAGATTCAAGATACATAAAATGTAGGTCTTTGTAAAAACCAAACAAGTCAAAAGCTATATAAACATTATGGCATAATTCATAATACTGAATGAAACCCATGAACTCATCATATACACAAAGCAAGAGAATCTTCTAAATCCACATGAGACCCAAACCTAATTACTAGTTTATTGATCCCACTTGGAACTCTGTAATTTATACTTGGGAGATAATTTTCAGTTTAGAATGTGGAATCCAGCAAAAATTAAAACACTGAATAAGTTTATCTTCATGTTACACTTTATTTTCTTCCTAATCCTTGATTATATTTATAGAACTGGAACAAGTAGAAAACAAAGTAAAACTGCATTAAATGTCAAACAGGTCAGCATCGTCTTTTTAACAGGTATGCTCATATACAATTCTCTGTAATTATGCTGTACCAACAAGGGAATAAAATGAGTAAAACATATCTACTCTTGCCCTATATGTAAAATAATGGAGACAGAGTTGTAGAAAAGGACTTGTATGTATAGAGTTACACTTGGTTTACAGTACTAGAGCTAATAGACTAAACTGATTAGTCATTTATTCCCTTGTGTGGCCATGTGAAGAGTACTTACTAAGCCCAAGAGTAAGAGTATCTCATAATCCTCAGGAGAGGATACAATCATGATAAAGAAGGGCTACTATTAGCTCAAACTAAGTATTTTAATTCTGTTAAGAGAAATTGTGCATGAAATTAAAATGAAGTGAAAATTAAAATAACTTAATGAATTTCCAAATTTTCCCTTTTTACTGTACTACATTAAACACAAAACCCCATTACTTAGCCATTCTTTCAGAAACTGTACATTGCTTCTAAAACTGTTATTGAAAATGTGTATTCCACATTTATTCAAATTTTATGCATTTACACAAGGCTTTCTGAATTTGGGATGACAATTGTAAAAACTGATTTTTTAAAAAGCAAACTCAAGAAAAATGTAAATAGCATATATGTCTAAATTTAATGTTCATTTGTAAGTTACATTTGGACATATGTGCTATATAAAAATATATAGTAAGATACGTGCAGTTATGCTAAATTAAATTAGTCATAAAATTATATTGTATGCTAAACGTCCACACACTTTCTTGTACCTGGGTATTTCTAGTTCTATTTTAAAAGAGCTGTTAACACAATGTTCATTTCTGATATGGTCAAAATATAAAAGCAAAGAACAAAAAACATGTTTTTATAGAAAACAATAAAATGATGAAGGCTTTAAGCAAACACACATGTTTAACCAGGTTAAGAAGATCAGACAGACCTTAGTGGAATGTGCAATTTTCTGTGGTCGATGACTTACAACTACATTTCCTCTCAGCTGATAAATGTGATACTGATTTTGGGTTAAGGACATTTTTCTTTCTTTCACTTATCATAAATATACTTCCATTTCTCAAGCCTCAAATTTTCATTGGTAACATGGACTTTTCATTATTCCCTTATTACACCTAACAGAAAGCCCCATTAGTCAATTTCATTAAGGATAAATTCATATAAAGATTCAGGATTTGGAGGAGCTGTAACTTTCTTTCCTTCCTTTCCTTCCCTTCTTTCTTTCTTTCTTCCTTCCTTCCTTCCTCCCTCCCTCCCTTCCTTCTTTCCTTCCTTCCTTCCTTCCTCCCTTCCTTCCTTCTTTCCTTTCTGTCCTGGCAAGCTGAACCCAGGACCTTGTGCATACTTTGCAAGTGCTCTGCCAGTGAGCTACACCCCCTGCCCATTTTTTTTATGTCTTAAATTGAGACAGGGTCTTGCTAAATTACACAGGTTGCCTCTGGCCTGGAACCTGCAATCGTCCTGCCTCCACCTCCCAAGTCACTGGGATTACAGGTGTGCACCACTTCTGTTCAGCTGAGAAACTGTAACTTTGTATTTACTAAGTCAGCATGGTTCTTCTCTATGGCAAAATGACAATAAAATAAATAATAAACATTTACAGAGTATTTTTTTCAAGTACTTGGGGGCTAAACCCAGAGGCTTACAATATTTTGTAAGTGTTCTACCACTGGGCTGCACCCCAAGTCCATGTTTTATATTTTAAGACAGGCTCTCACCAAGTTATGCAGGCTCCCCCTGGCCTCAAACCTGCCATCCTCCTGCCTTCTGGAATCACTGGTATCATAGGCACATGTCACCACACCTAACTAAAGCATTTAATTTTTTTAACCATATAAAATATTTTTTCTTGTCCCAGATCATCATATATTCTTGTAGAATATTGCAATGATGTGCTTGAGATTTTTGTTTCAACAGTTTCAGAATTATTTGGCACAGAAATGATTTTAAATATGAGAAAAATCATAATTGGGTACAGCAGCAATTCTCTATCATATCACATTCATCTATACCTGTCTTTTCTGCTACATAAATAAATACATATAAATAAAGATATGTGTAGCAATGTTTAACTAAATTGGACTTCAGTAGAGTGAATGAACGCACCGAAATCACCAAAATATATGCAAAAATAAATCATAAAGCACAATTCTCAGGAATAAAGAGAAATTCACATTAAGTCACCAAATTCTATGTTTTGATGTTATTAGGTGAATTTTTATTAAAATGAACTCTGTTCTAAAAGAAAATTAGAAGAGAGGGGAAAAACTCAGTTACCTGCTTTAAGGGGTAAAAGTGAAGGAGAGGCAAAAGTATGCACTGAATTTCTTCTCCCATGACCCTGTCCCCTACCTCCATTCCACTTAGACTTTGTTCAGGAAGATTTTGGAGTTCCCAGATCTGCACAGGGAACCATATCCCACTCACTCAACAATTATCTTGATGACCTTCTCTGTGCTAAGTGTTGGAAAAATAAAGATGAATAGTAGATGATAATCTGTACACCCTAACCAAGAGAGCAGGTTCTCACCCTTCACTTCATCTGGGGCAAAAAGCTGACACCACCAATCACTCCTAGCTGCTATGAATGAAAAGCTCTTATTATGCTTTGATAACATGCCTTATAAAACACAACTTAACCACTTTTCAAAATAGGTGAGAATTAAGCATATCAGAGAGTTGAGACATTGTCCCTCTATTAATCAGTGAGAAAGTGTATGCCCATGCATGAGAAAGAGAGAGAGAGAGGGTGAGTGAGGGCAGAAGAATGGGTAGGAGTGGGGGAGAGGGAAAGGGAGAAAAGCTGAGACGGAATGGACTTTTAATCACTTACCTATCCTCCTTGGGAAAGCATATATTTATACTAGTGTCATTTAATGCTTTAATTAAAACAATGGCATGCAAACTAATCACCACATACACAGATGACAGAATTGAGTCATCTGGTTTCTCTATTATCCTTCTGCCTAAATATTTTAAAGAAAATTATTAAAAATCTTATCTTAGAAGGTATTCCACATTCAATCTCAGAGATTTCCAATGGATTTCAGAGCATTAGGTGCAATATGATGGACTAAAGCCAACAAAAAGCCTCATACTAGATTCATGGATTAGCTAAACCTTTAGAGAGATATTTTTCATAATTTAAGCACCACCAGATGACAAAAACAAATCGTTTTGTTTCTGATTTTTAACCAAGTAGTTTAGTTATTTATTATCTCATTGAAACAAATTTACTCACATGCTCCACACTAACACTGCTGCTTTCTGAAATTTAAAACATCTCCTACCAACAATACTCCTGTTACCTACTGGGAGGTCAAAATTACATCTGGGCAAAACAGACTATTCCATTTTAAAAATGTATATCAAGAGTGACAATTCCTTGTGTGACACTTTCCTGGAAAAACTGGCCTCTGATGAATAGTTTATGTTTAAATCTCAGGCACAACTAAGTTTCCATGTGGAAATAAGATGTGGCTTAGGATAATACTTAAGTATTGGAACTGAAATTTAGGGTTTTGTAGTCAACATCTGAAATATATGACACATTCAAAATTCAAATAGTGATTAACTTACTGTCTAATTGACCAATCTCTTTTCTTGGTGATATCTTTGGCTATGCAAATGATCCACAGCTTAACGAATTTTGGGCAGCTGTATTTTCTACTAAAGTCATTTTTTAAAAATCAGCATTCTTATACTTAATTTTATCACTCCCAAGTTTCAACTATGCAGCCAATCAGCTGAAAATTATGGATATTCTTCATTAAAAATGAATTATGTTAATGATTCTTGCCAGCCAACATCTATATTGATTAGCTGAAATCACTTATAAGTCAAATTTTATTAACATATAGTAATAGCAATTTGGCCCAGAAATGACATATAACACCTGCTAATGATTGTGTCTCAAATAACTGTTTTATGTGCTATATGTCAATCAGAAGCACTGTAGGACTGTATGAATAAAAGAACTTAGGAATACGTACATGTGTGGTTAGTTTTTAATTGCTGTGAATTCGGGTCCAATTCATAGCAATCCAGGTGCTATAAGCTTGGGAGAAGAACCCAGCAACAGTTCCCCAAAATCAATCAGCCATTGAAAATCCTATGAATAGCAAAGAAGCATGACAATAGTGTTTTTTCTGTTGTACATAGGGTCACTATGAGTCAGACACTGACTCGATGTCACCTAACAACAACAATATATGTGTGGGTATATGTGCATGTTGTAGGAAGATGTGAATGTGAGTAAATATTCCCAAGAAACTGGTCCTTCAGTATTATTTCACGTCATTACATTTGTTTGAAGTATAGATCTTATGAAAATGTTGAGAAAGTATAATTTAGAAGATACAAAGGAAAAATAAAGATGAGCAGACTTGCATCTGGAGATCAATGTTAATAGATTACTGAAGATATTTGGTAAGCCCACATGCATATCATGTGATAAGGTATAGTAAAAGGGGATATTGCTGTAAAGTGTTTTGCATGGTGTATGGCACACATTAATGTTAACAACCATTTTTTAATAGCAAACATGAATGTTAACAACTATTATTTTATAATTGCAAAATCAGGAATGCATATTCACATATGAACTCTTAAGATTTAATTCATGAGAATAAATATGTATCAAGCTTTGTGTGATACCAATCCCTGTGCTGGAAAACAAAACACATGACATTTTAGGGGGGAAGGGACCTGATTGCTAAAGATAAATCAGAATGAGAGATGATATTAATATCATCCCAATGTTGTGAATTGGAAGGTTAGGACTAACAGCAGATAAACTGAGTCTAACATAGGTCTTATATACAGAATAAGTACTTGTCCCTCTCATCCTATCTTATGACCTACCTCCTGGCAACAATGAATACCTTCTAGAGGCCCTGGATTCAATCCCCAGCACCACTATAATGGGAGAAGGACCTGTCAGCCCACTCTCAAAACAATCCAGAAAAACCCAGCCATTGAAAACCCTGTGAAGGTCACTATGAGTCAAACTCAACTCGATAGCACCCAACAACAAAATTGTTATAATGAAGATTATGCGTAATCTTTGAGATACATTCATTAATTTTATGTTCTTTATTTTATAATCTATATTAAAATGTGAATTTAATACTAATATATTTAACTTAAAGGAAGAACAAAACTGGAAAACAACTTTGGCATACTGTAAGTTTCCGTTGCTTTTATCAAACGTTATTTAAATTTATTGCCTGCGTAATTTCTATTATATATTTGTAAAATTATAGACTTAAGGTCAATTATGGTGCTTGTAAAGTATTAATAAATGGCCCAGCACATTAACCAAACAATAAACCAAAGTCACCTAAGAGTAGTAGTCACAACAAAAAATAAAAATCCATGTGCCTTCTCTATATTTAATTACCTGAAGAGATTCCAGCCTAAAGTCATACTATGAAACTACTAACAAATTGGAAATATCACTTTAGATGAAACAAATAATGATAACATTCACCAAAAGTGAATGTTAATTGCTGTTGTTCTAAAATAAGTACTTTTTAGAAAAATGGAGAAAAGATTAGGTTGAGCTGAGACAGTGTTCTTCAGTGCTACCACAGTGTCTCGGGTGTTGTTTGAACTGCTATTAACTGAAAAATGAATATCACAGGCTTATAAGAAACTATTAGAAATTCTATCCTAAAATAATACAACTCAAATATGCATGCATCCCAGTAGAGAAAATATATACTGCTTTTTAAAAGCTTCAAGTAAGTCAAAATATAGACCAGTTTCACTCTTGTGAGAAATCAAGAAGAAATTCCAAATAGACTATGATTTCAGAGTTCCTTGTTTCTTGGATCACAAAAAAGATGAATTCTTGTTAAATATTAAATATATGTATTTGACACTGTGCCATGCCCACCACTATGTCAGTGCTTCTCTGCTATTCATAGAGTTTTCAATGGCTAATTGTTTTGGAATTGTTTCAGAAGTGCGCCACCAGGTCCTTCTCCCATGTTGTGGTGCTGGGGATTGAGCCCAGGGCCTCAGAGAGCATAGAGCAGCACCCTCCCAACTGAGCTAAACCCCAGCCCTGTGTCAAAGAATAACTGGGGTTTAATTCCCCTGTGAACCTCTATGACCCTATACAGACTATTACACAAAATTATCACATCCGAAGTGTGAGGCAACCTTGTTTGCATGTAAACCAGTTGTCATCAGTTGGGTTGCTCACTCCTACACATTCTAGCCAGCTCAGAAAATCACCAGAAGCTACAGAGGTTTACAGAAGGATGTATAGGGCACTATGTGTGAGTGTATTTGTGTGTTCTAAGGAGATGTGGGGCTGGGATTTAGCTCAACTGGTAGAGCACTGCACTGCAGTCTCTGAGGTTCCGAGTTCAATTCCCAGCACCGCAAAAATGGGAGAAGGACTTGGCAATCCACTCCCAACGCAATCCCGAGAAACAGTCAGCCATTGAAAACCCTATGAGGGTCGCTATGAGTTGGATACCAACTGGATGGCACCTAACAACAACAACAACAACAAGGAGATGTGGGCAGGGAATCAAGAGCAATTCATGCTTTAGAAATACTAAGCACGTGACTAACAAAGGACTTTTAGTACTGATCAATTGTCAGTGCAACTTCCTTAAGCTTGGGTTCCTCCTCTGCAAAATGACGAGCTGGTTGAAAAACATGGTCTCTGGAATCCTTCCACTTCCATGCTTTGATGTTTTCAGTGCTTTGCTGTAGATCACAAAAGACCTAGTTAGCTGGGTTCATCTAATTGTTTCTAGTGAGACCAATTAGTTTGCTTCTCTTCTCAAGGCGATATCCAACAGAACACAAAGATATCTTTGTTTTTCTGAAAAAATAAAGAATAGAAAAGCAAGTATTTCCCCATCTTTTGAAATCCCTGATGTTTTCTGTAGAAGCATATAAAATTGTAAGAAGAATCTCTACATCGCTATTTTTCTTGTGGTCTTAAAAGGTCAAGTCAGAGTATATTCATTTATCCCTGAAAAATAATAAACAGTGCTTCTGAAGTTAGATGTTTAACATGACTTCCTCAAAGTAGTCTACCTCACCAACCTCTTTACACCTACCATGAACAACCTGGCAGTCCTTCCGCTAAGGCATGTATTAACGCTGATCAACAACTGCTACCTTTCATTAGCATAGTGAAATGGTATGTGTTTATATTTAACTCAAGTAGAAACAAACCACTAACTTTTTTGTAGAAGGTAGATTAAAATTTATATTTATATGACTTTTCTGTAAAAACAATTGCTAAAAATATAAAGAAAGGAAGGCTACTGCAAATGAAATATTTTCAGAAATTTTAGAAGTGTTCCACTTTATAGGAATAATATATAATTGCTCTGGAAACAAAAATTCCTAGTAACCCATGCTTCATTAGCCTAGTTTTAGTAACTGTAACTGCATTTAGTTAAGTTACATTTCAAAGAGCTTTTTAAATTCAAATTGTTCACTGATTTAAATATAACTTGTCCTTAATTAAAACATGCATAGAATTTTTTTGTGTGTGGCTCTGAGGACTGAACCCAGGCCCTCACTCAAGCTAGGCAAGCTTTCCACCACTACGCTAAACCCACAGCCCCCATTTTTATTTTTTCTTTTGAGACATGGTCTTGCCAAGTTGTACAGGGTGGCTCTGGCCTCAAACTTGCAATCCTCCTGCCTCAGCTTCCTTAGTCCCTGGGATTACAAGTGGATGCCACTGCGCTCTGCATAAAATGTTAATTTCTGAAAGTGACAATCCAAAAGATTCCCTACAAATCCTAAAGGCTCAATACTGTCCAAGTTTAGCTGCACAGTTTAGTTCATGTGTTTTCCTAATTAAAAATAAAGGGGAGGTGGGTTGTGGAAAAAAGAAAAAAGTGAATTTTGTCAGTCATGCTTTATTTCTTAGGCATACTTTAAGAAATTAGTCATTTTCATTTCCAAACTGCACTTCTTAGAAAATGCAATAATTTGTCTCTGGACTATTAAGAACTTTATGAATTTTTTTAAAAACATAGGCATGTTATACCAAGGAAAGGCACAATGCTGCAATACAAGTATATCAAATGTCAAGTAAAAAGATGTACATCTCATTCCCTGGTCCAATTCTTAGTCTATGGCAGTAAATAAATGAATTAATCTACCCAAAGTTATTTTGTCTTCAAATCAAAAATTGAGCAAAAACTCCAACTTCAAAGAAGTTACAAAGAGCTTTGTAAATTTTCAGGCAACACATAGATACAACTATTTTTATCTAGAATTTAAATTATTTTAAGACTAATATAATTATAATTAAGCCATTTTTATTTAAGGCTATAAAAGTATTCTTATTTAAGTAATGCACAAGTAGAAGATTGAAACATCAAATAAAAATTTCCTATTGTTCAGAAAGCCTGCAGTGGTAGCTCTGTGGCATCTGATCCCCATCAGATCTCGGAAGCTAAGCAGGGTCAGGCCTGGTTAGTACCTGGATGGGAGACTGCCTGGGAAGACCAGAAGCTGTAGGCTTGGGAGAAGGACCTGGCAACCCCCTCCCAAAAATCAATCTGCCATTGAAAACCCTATGAACAGCAGAGAAGCACTGACAATAGTGTTTCCCCTGTTGTACAGAGGGTCTCTATGAGTCGGATACCGACTCAATGGCACCTAACAACACCAACAACAACATTGTTCAGAAAACCTATTTATTTTAGCTAAACAAATAATACATTTGGATAGTTTGTAAAGAAGAAATTAAAGTTAAGAAAAACATATTA
This sequence comes from Pedetes capensis, assembly GCA_007922755.1. Taxonomy (NCBI): domain Eukaryota; kingdom Metazoa; phylum Chordata; class Mammalia; order Rodentia; family Pedetidae; genus Pedetes; species Pedetes capensis. The sequence continues at coordinate 60,309 of VMDO01007574.1, read as the reverse complement.
GCTGATCAGCTAAAGAATTTGTTTAAATTATTTCAATGTTAAGATGATGTTACCTCAGTGGAGAAAAAAAAATATCGCAAAGACACTGAGCCAATTATTAGAGTTTGTCTACATTTTAAACTATGATTTCAGATGTGTTGTTGAACAAAGGAAACCATCGACATATTCAGTATTTGATCATACTGACTTCTTTCCTAGCACATAAGACACTCAGTATGAAAACTATTTTACATTTAAAGAATCAAGCAATTTCAAAGTCAACATCCAGTTGAGAAGAATGAAGAGAATGTATTAGCACCTAATTAACCTTTACAGACACAATTTCCTCTCTACAAAATTAGAAGGCTAGGTTTTTTCCACCTTTATCTTGTACATACTGGCTTTTTTCATGGATATTTAATAAAAATATAACTTATCTAGGAACACTTAAGGGGAACAGGTGAACTAACATCAGATCATGTTAAATCATCTAAAGTTTACATTCTAAACCTAAATTTATCAAACTATGTATTAAGTGGGCTGGAGTTTAGCTCAAATGGTAGAGTGCTGCTTTGCACTCTCTGAAGCCCTGTCTGAGAACTGTAAAAATGAGAGAAGGATGCAGCAATCCACTCCTGAAACAATCCAGAAAAAAATCAGCCATTGAAAACCCTATGAATAGCAGAGAAGCACTGACATAGTGCCAGGCATGGGAGTGTCAGAGAGTATTTTGTTCTGTTGTACACAGGGTCTCTATGAGTTGAACCCAACTCGATAGCACCTAACAACATACAATTATATGACACAGTGATACAAGATAAACCTAAAATGATTAACAGAGGCTGATAAATTTTAGTATACACAATGTGCTTTCTTTTCACCCATCGAGTAAATAATACAAAAATCAAGTCATTGTCTTGGTACTGCTTAGAAATTGCTCAAAAGAGAAATCAGATTTTAATAAGTACAGAAAGTAGAAAGAAACTTGTTAGGTGCCATTGAGTTGGATCAGATTCATAGTGACTCTCATAGGATTTTCAATGGCTAATTGTGGCTCAGTTGGTAGAGGGCTACGCTGCAGTCTCTGAGGTCCTGAGTTCGATTCCCAGCACCACAAAAATGGGAGAAGGGCCTGGCAATCCACTCCCAAAGCAATCCCGAAACAGTCAGCCATTGAAAACCTTATGAGGGTCGCTATGAGTCGGATACCGATTCGACAGCACCTAACAACAACAACAACAACAATTGTTTCAGTACTGTTTTTGGGAGTGGACTGCCACATTCGTCTCCTTTTGCAGTGCTGGGGATCAAACCCCAGTTCTCAAAGTGTGGAGCAGTGCTCTACCAACTGAGCTAAAGCCCAGCCCCAATTAAAAAAAGCTTAGGCTGGCATTTTATATGAGAAAATATCTTCACTTTTAAAATTAAGTTGACAAATAAAACTATATGAATTTATCACATACAACATGAAGTTTTGAAGTATATATACATTGTGGAATGACTATATCTAGCTAATTAATATATGCATTACTTTATATAGTTACTTTTGTGGTAAGAACAGTTGATCACTCTCTTAGCATTATATGATATAGATCTGTCAGATAAATCACAGGGCATAATTAACTTTGAATTTCAAACAAAGAATTTAGTAAAATTGCTCTCCAAATTTATACAAAAGATATAGTTGTTTATCTTCAGTTCAAATGTAAATAGGTATCCAGGAGTTTATGTGCTACTTCTTGCAACCTTAACTTATATGATACTATTTATTATATCAGTTGACTCCCAAAACAATCCTGAAACAATCAGCCATTGAAAAGCCTGTGAGGGTCTCTATGGATGGATATGACTTGATGACACCTAACAACAACAAACAATTTATCATATATATATGCATGAATAGTTATTTCTAATAATTTTTAAAACATTGTTGGAGGAATTTTTATGAGGAAGAAGGATATCTTAGCACTGATGATTGTCTCTAAGACCAAATCTGGAATAGACCTCAAAGGATTGACATCAAAATTGCAAACTTTTCTAGCCCTTGGAAAACTTAACTCTCCAAAAAGGCAAGGGTCTATTTGTTGGAGTTACAAAGTTGAAGTAACTGTTTAATCCACTATGTTGTATATTTCAATGGGAACTCCAATTTTACCTATTGTTCACTTAATTCCTACTTGGAAATACATTCAATACCAAGACAGTTGCACTGATAATTTGGTAGCAGTTCAACAATTTTTGATGATTTGAAAAACCTTAGAAGAGGGAAAGATGGCATTAACACATGTCACCACACTGGTCACCTTGGCTGAGTTTCATGGCCTGAACTGCCAGTTAGTTTCATGTTTACATTCCAACCATAAATTATGTGATCCTTCTAAACTAACACATTAGGTCAAATGAACACCTTTCCCTGGCAGATGCCACTTGTGTTATCCAAAGTAGATGAAAAGCTGAGCCCTTGGCAAACCTGACAAACTAAGGGTTCTAAGTGACTCATAAGTTATTTTCTTCCTTTTTGAAGTTTTGTTGCCACCAGTGTTTTTGTTGAGATGACAAGAAGCCTAGATTCCTCAGGGATCCATAAAGGGTTTCAGAACTATCTCATTTATAAGCTAAGGGCAAACTAGTCATTTACAAACAAAACAAAGCAAGCCTGAAAGAGCTATGTGGTGTATATATTTGCTTTTTGATCTTATCTCTGATAAGCTAGTTAATTATGAGTTTACACATTCAAAGTCAAATTCCAATAAATAGATAACTGCTCAGTTGCACAATTGATAGTTGCTCATTGTACCATTTTCTTCCAGCCTTCATTGATATGACTTTTGGATCCAGAATGGGATCTAAAACTGACAAATTATGTGAAAGGGTATATAAAAGACTATACAATCTTTATATGTACAATGTAAATTTACTTATTACAAAACATCACATTTACAAATTCCAGTGCCTTAAAGCTTTTAACTACAGCTTTCACTGATTTTTGTATGGCCACTTCTGCTTATTTAACCCATGAGCCATTGATTTAGAACTGTATCACGTTAAAACTGTATCAGTGAAGTTGTATTTGCAACACTCTGATGGAAATTTTACTAAAATAGTCTCTCCATCCACCGAACCTATGAAGCATCCTTGTCCTAAGACATGTGGTTCCACTCTTGAAGTAAACTACAAAAATACTTCTTGAAAGGACAGTTAAACATTTCAGTATAAAAATCAAAATGAAATTCTTTAAAAAGATAAGTTACACAGTCTGTAATCCCAGTAATTAAGCGTTAAATTTAGCCTTCAGCTTCTTGACTAGAGAAAAAAAAAAAATCCTGATCAGTAGATTCATTCTCCTTGCCTGATGAAAAGGATAAATGAGATTTTGCCTTGAGCAATAAGCTTCTTTATGTAATCAAAGCCTGTAGAACAATGAAAAACATAATGGGTGTAGAGTCAAAGGTGTCTTCTCAGCAAACACAAAAAGATTCCTCAAACAGTGCCTGCCTCACTCTCTCTGTACATCTGCATACATAAGGAGTATTATATATTTGTATTTGAGGGAAAAAAACAATGTCTAGTACAACTTTTGAAATTTTAAGAAATATTTGCCAGCATGAAAATGTAAGTGAAATGCTTAAAGAAACATGTGAGTTTTATACATAGAGAACAGAGAACCTGAAATAACTAATACTTATTTTTCTTTCCAACAGTGGAAATACTACTCTATACACACAGAACATAACACAAATACTGAACAAAAGATCTGCACAAAACTTACAGTATAAAATGGGATTCAAACAATGATTGCCAGTTGACATATGGAGAGTCATCCACAGTAAAATGAGATATAAACCACAGAGATAATAATGTAATGTCCATTTATTATCTAATTTGGAAATCTATGCTATCTTACATAATACTCAAATATATCAAGGAAATGTACATTACTAAAATTTATAGAAGTGGAAACTGAGCTAAGCCAATTTCACAAAGCCAGTAAGTACCAAAAAAATCTTAACCTCAATCTGACATCAAAGTTCACGACTTCACCCAGATGAGCAAATTAACTTCCATTTTCATTTGCTAATTTAACACTAGTATACTAAATATTTTTAAATTGGGGGTGTAACTATACTGATAAACACCTTTAGTATGGGAATACTAAATCCTTAATCTTCAATTTCTGTATAAAAATATTGGTTCCTGATGAGCTTCCCAGGTTTTGGGGGCTTTTTGTTTGTTTCTTTGTTTGTTTACCACCTGCAAAAGAAGATTTGCTCATCAGAAGTAGAATTTACTCTAAAATATTCCCATGCTTCCTTAAATCTCTCTGGCTATTGTCAGCCAACTGAACAATAGTGCCAATGACAAAGAAAAAAGAAAGACAATGAAAAGTGAAAGGAAACAGAAAATAAGATTTTTATCAGCATGAAGAAAGGGTATAACAAACTGCTGTCTTCATTAATGGATATTTCACTAGAGAGCAACTTAAACAGACAGCTAGAAGCTGAGAAGCACAGTGACTTAAGTCAGCAAAATACTATTCCATGTAGGTATAAATACATTCAGCATGGTATATTTGCTTTGATACTGCCAATAGTCATACATTAGTAACATAAGGGATTTTATTTTCTCCCTCCTCTCTTACAACACTCAGTTTACTAAAACTTTAAAAAGTGAATTTTTCTATTACTAAAGACTTGGTGAAAATATTTAAAATCTAAAATACTAATTATATGCCAAAATGTAATTAATATATAATGGAATATTTTCAAAGTAATTTAGAATAAAACATATTTGTATACAATGTATTCAACTTCATTTTACATACTTTTGCTTTCATTGAGAAAATTTTGCTTTTAATTTAGGTACAGAACCAGGTGCAGTGGCGTACACCTATAATCCTAGTGACTCAGGAGGCTGAGGCAGGAGGACCACCAGTTCGAAGCCATTGGCAGCCTGTGTAATTTAATGACATGTAGTCTCAAAATAAAAAAAATTAAAATGGGGCCGGCTTGCAGCTCAACACTAGAGCACTTTGCCTAGCATGTGGGAGGCCTTGGGTTAAACCTCACAGTACCCAAAGAAAATAAACAAACAAATAAATAAATGTAAGACAGTGTCAATAATGCCTACTTAATTGTTTGTTTTGTTGACTTCCCTTTAAGTTTTTATTTACCTTTAGCATCAGTTTTCCCAGCAGGAAGCCTTTTGTAACCAAACTGCCTAGTCACAAAACCCCAGGAGAACTGGAAAGCAGTTAAAGTTAAATGACTGCTATAGATCAGTTTTCTCCAAGGGACAAACTGTTAAATCAATTTTAAAGCAGAGCAAAACTAAGTTCTCTCTACTTTTCTGTGTACTCCACTTTCACTCTATTCTCTCAGGTAATATATCACTACCCTACTTCTTTTCAGAAAGGAAATTACACAACTTCCCCATCTGGATTGATTATTTTTAAAGAACTATATCAATAATTGAGAAAGAACTAAGATTTTTAGTAAAATAGTAAACTAGTTTTTCTCTCAAAAAGGAGGGATTAATATGTATAAAGTAATAACTAAGCTACTAATCACACCCAACTTTTTATGACTTTCTTTTTGAAGTCAGATGGTGTGAGACACTCAAATGGAAAGCTGGGTCTTTCTTCCATGAGTTAAAATGCAGTTGGACTTTTTCTCAGAAGTCTCTGTTTATAAATGCATTATAATCTATTATGAAAGTTGCTTAAATTTTATAATTTCCACATTACTAAGCTGAGTTCATTAACATAATTAGCCTCTGTATCAAAGCACATGATAGAACTCTGATACTCTGAAATCAAAATATTTTGATGAATTTAACTTACTTAACAGTAGCCTTGAATTTTACATTTCTAGAAGATCTTTAAAGCTATTAGAAGATAGGAGTCTGGCACTTGAAGATCCAGCTATGAATTATAGTGCAATTGCTCCTTCATATTCTAAATTCACCAAGCTTTCAACATGGCCAAAGAGTGTTTATGTCCCAGACCTTTGCTTTTCTTATCATAGCTGATTTGTTTTTTCTGAGTCACAGAGCATGACTCTAGACAATTTATAATCATCAATGAAATATCCTTGACATTTTGAGAGTACAGAGTTAAGAAACATCAACAAACAGGCCATACAAATCTCCCATGCCAGAGAACCTGGTGTTCTAAACTTCCCAACATTCTTCTGTGTGAATTCACATATGAAGATATACAGTATGATGAAAATGACATAGGTTGTGATTTTATTAATTTGAGGATTAAAATTATCCATTCTTCCACAATTACCCCTTGCCATCACAAAGTAAAACCAGCCTCATACCGGAGTAATTTTTGGTATTAAGATCTAGGTTTTTAAACTAATAAGATAACTATGAATCAGAACTTCAGGGAACACTCTAAAATAGAGAAACTTGTAGAAAAGCCTCAGGATTAACATCTATGATATTAAAAGAATGGAAACATTGATATTTTCTGCCAGGACATTTCATTTTCCTTCTAGCCAAAGAAATAGGCTTATGTCATTTCAAATATATGACTTGGTTATTTCCACTAAGCAGAAGGACTATGAAAAAATAATTTAGCTGTGAAGCCATCAAACATACTTCAGATTTATTACAACTTAGATTCTGTAATCTATTCCATCCTGAAAATAACTAATGTTCTTTATTTCAAGACCAAAACCTTTCAGAACATAAACACCTCAGATTTTTAAATCAAAGTGTGGAAATGTAAAATGTATTAGATTTCAGTGATTGTGAGCTATAAGGTAATGGAATTCCAATGCTCATACTAACACTAAGATTGCTGAAATGTTTTCAGGACATTTCAAGAGCTTAAAATAGCTGTGTTACTGTGCTGAATATCTAATCATCTCTGGGGTTTAGCTCAGTTGGTAGGGTGTTGCTCCACACTTTCTGAGGACCCATGTTCAATCCCCCAACTGCAGAAATGGGAGAAGGACTTTGAAATTCACACTCCCAAAGCAATCCCCCAAAACAATCAGCCATTGAAAACCCTATGAGGGTCACTATGAGTGGGACCGGAAGGCACCTAACAAGACAGATATGTATATTTACACAAAGCAAAAATCCCATTTATCAAAATGGATATTCTGAGCTTGGCATTACAGCACATGCCTGTAGTCCCAGCACTAGGGAGGATGAATTACAGATCAGTCTGGGAAACCAAGGGAGTTTGAGGCCAGCCTGGGCAATAGACCTAGACCCTGTCTAAAAAATAAAATAAGATAAAATAGGATATTAGGATTCTGTACTGCCTTTGTTATCTTGCTCCTTCACATTTTACATGAATTTATTTTGGAAATCTTTGGAAATACGTTTTAAAAAGGAAACAGCATTTTGACAAGCATAATTGATCTCAATGAAATGTATTGTTTTCATATATGGGAAAGGCATTGATGATAGCAGGTTGCTATATACCTTGTAGATTCCTTTACAAAATAAGCAGAAGAAATGTAAACCAAGTTTAATACACACACACACACACACACACACACACATACATACACACACACACACACACACACACACACACACACACACTCCTAAATTTAATTGCTAGTAAAATTTCAATTATATTTGTTTAGCCAACTTTGAAATATCAGTTTTTAACTATGGTAGTATTCTTTGTAGTTTATTTATGCTTGATTCTCAAATTCAAAATCCAGTGTGAAGGCTTACATGCCTTATTTCTACTAAGGGTCAAATTGATTCTGTGCTACTAAGACCAGTATTATTCCTATTTTATTCGTGGGTAAACCGTGGTTTAGAAATTAAATAACTGGCTAAAAGTTACACAATGGGAAGTAGCTGAACTCTTCCTGGCCCCTCAGATGGCAGTTCTATTTCTTAGGAACAGGGCTTCAAACCTGTGAAAAACTGGGTTCAGGATCAGATGCAGGATCAATATGTTAAAATTTAAATGGCTCAAATTCAGTTTGGGTTTAAAGCCTACGTGTAGATGGTGGAGTGTCAAATCAAACTTGAACCCAGACCCTGAATCTATTCTGATTTAAGTGTTGTTTTAAATGATTAATTTTTTTCTGAACCCAAAGGCAATGAATAATTGAGTTCAGCTTCAGCTTTGAATTCTTTTTTGTATTACTGAAGCTATTTTAAAACTAAAGAAAAAATTAAAAATAAGCTATCTACCCATAGGATTAAAATTTTAAACCCTAATCAAACCCAAATCCCCTAATATTAACATATTGAACCTGTACCCAATGTGAATCCAATTTTTCACAGGTTTGAACCACTTCTACTAAATGGTTTTTTACTTGCTCCATGGCTCAGATGATTTTAGACAATATTAGACAAAAAATAACCTATTGAATGAAATAGAAGTACACTATATTCTGTAATACACTGTTTTATGTGCAAATGATAACTAAGGTATGTGTTTAAATATCAGAGTATTTCCTGTTCTCTATTTTTACTGGTTTACATTATATTTGTCTTGATAATTTCTAATAATTTTTTGAAAGTGGAATTTAGAATAGCTTTTTTCTAGAGTGTAATTAAATGTTTTGTCAGGAATATTTTTACTCGCTTTTTCCCACTTTGATTTGGGAAATACAGTTAATTCTACTACTACCTGTGTTTCCAACTTTTTTCCTAATAAATTCTGGATTAAAACAGCAAATAAATCCAAGTAAGAAATGGAAAGTGACAATCATTATATTGTAAAAAGAAAACCCATGACTAAATTTTACCATGTCTTACAGACTTCTTAAACACTAAAAACTGGCTGGGATACAAAAGAGAAAGAACTCACTTTGTAGGATGTTTGAGATTATTCACCTAAATGGAAGCTCTAAACTCCCTTGGCATACTCTCCTCTTAACCTTCCCTCACAGTCTTCTATGAAACTATAGCGTTTTCAGAGATTCAGTAAACCAGTACAGCCATGTTTTAGGAAGAGGAAAGAAAAAAAGAAAACCAAAAACATGAAATTCTAAAATAAAATGAGGAATTAATACCTATGATTCTTTACCATGTCAGAGATCTGTAGTTGATCTAGTGTGAAAATCGTGAGGAAACATGGCCAGAAAAAAAAATGAAAGAAAATAAAAGATAAAGGGATTCAAAAAATGAGGCTAGTTGGGTGTGGTGATATCTGCCTGTACATCTAGTTAAGGGACATGCTGATGCAGGGGGTGGGTCACTTGAGTCCACAAGTATAAGACCAGCCTGAACAACAAAACAAGAAGGAAAGATGGAAGGAAGGAAGGAAGGAAGGAAGGAAGGAAGGAAGGAAGTGAGGGAGGGAGGGAGGGAGGAAGGAAGGGAGGAAGGGAGGGAGGAAGGAAGAAAGGAGAGAGGGGAGGGAGGGAGAAAGGAGAGAGGGAGGGGAGGACGGGAGGGGAGGGAAGGAAGACATGAGGAAGGAAGGAAAGAAGGAATGAAGGAATGAAGGAAGGAGGAGGAAGAGAGAGAGAGAGAGAGAGAGAGAGAGAGAGAGGGGAAAGAAGGAAGGTAGGAAGTAGGTTGGTTATAAACCAATATAAGCTGGCAAAACGTCAAAACAAGACCAGGTGCTGACTGTGGATCAGACCATCAACTTCTCATATGCAAGTTCAAACTGAAGCTGAAGAAAATTAGAACAAGTATATGAGAGCCACAGTATGACCTTGAGTATATCCCACCTGAGCTCAGAGACCACTGCAAAAATAGGTTTAATGCATTAGGCACAAATGACAGGAGACCAGAAGAGTTGTGGCATGACATAAAAGATATCATTCAAGAAGGAAGCAAAAAGTTCTTTAAAAGACAAGAAAAAAAGAAAAGACCAAATTACATGTCAAAAGAGATAGTAGAACTTGCCCTTGCAAGTTCAGCAGCTAAAGTAAAAGGAAGACATGATGAAGTTAAGGAACTAAACAGAAGATTTCAGAAGGAAGATCCAGAAGACAAAAACAAATATACTGACATGTGCAAGGAGCTGGAGGCAGAAAACCAAAAGGGAAGAACACGCTCTGTGTTTCTCAACCTTAAAGAAGTGAAGAAAAAATTCAAGCCTCGGGTGGCAGTAGTGAAAGATTCTACGGGCAAAATATTAAATGATGCAGGAAACATCAAAAGAAGAGGGGAAGAATACACAGAGTCATTATACAAGAAAGAATTGGTAGATGACCAACCATTCCAAGATGTTGCATATGAAGAGGAACCAATGCTGTTGACGGAAGAAGTGGAAGCTGCCTTGAAAGAACTGGTGAAACACAAGGCTCCAGGAATTGATGGGATACCGATAGAGATGTTTCAACAAACAGATGCAGCACTGGAGGTGTTAACATGTTTGTGCCAACAGATTTGAAAAACAGCTACCTGGCCAACTGACTGGAAGAGATCCATATTTGTGCCTATTCCCAAAAAAGGGGATCCAACTGAATGTGCAAACTATCAGACAATATCATTAATATCGCACACTAGCAAAACTTTACTAAAGATCATTCAGAAGTGACTACAGCAGTATATAGACAGGGAATTACCGGAAAATCAAGCAGGATTCAGAAGAGGGCAGGGAACCAGGGACATCATTGCTGATGTCAGGTAGATATTAGCTGAAAGCAGAGAATGTCAGAAAGATGTCTATCTATGTTTTATTGACTATGCAAAAGCATTTGATTGTGTGGATCATAACAAATTATGGATAACACTTCAGAAAATGGGGATACCAGAACACCTAATTGTGCTCATGAGAAATCCGTACATGAACCAGGTGGCAGTTGTTTGAATAGAACAAGGAAACACTGAGTGGTTTAAAGTTGAGAAAGGTGTGCATCAGGGCTGTATACTTTCACCCTATCTCTTCAATTTATACGCTGAGGAAATAATCTGAGAAGCTGGACTTTATGAGGAAGAACATGGCATCAAGATTAGAGGAAGACTCATTAACAACCTGCGTTATGCAGATGACACAACTCTGCTTGCTGAAAGGGAAGGGTATTTAAAACATTTACTGATGAAGATCAAAGATCATAGCCTTCAATATGGGTTACGACTAAACATCAACAAAACAAAAATCCTGACGACTGGGTCAGCATGCACCTTCACAATAAATGGAGAAAAGATTGAGGTTGTCCAAGATTTTGCTTTGCTTGGCTCTATAATCAACACCCGTGGAATCAGCAGTCAAGAAATCAAAAGACGCACTGCTCTAGAAAAAGCTGTGGCAAAAGATCTCTTTAGAGTATTGAAAAGCAAAGATGTCACTCACATTGAAGACGAAGGTGCGTCTGACTCATGCCATGGTATTTTCAGTGGCATCATATGGTTGTGAAAGCTGGACATTGAACAAGAGAGACAGAAAAAGAATTGATGCTTTTGAATTGTGGTACTGGAGACGTCTATTGAATATACAATGGACTGCCAAAAGAACCAACAAATCTGTCCTAGAAGGAGTGCAACCAGAGTGTTCCTTGGAAGCAAGAATGGCCAGGCTGCTTCTAACGTATTTTGGACATGTAGTCAGGAGAGACCAATCCCTGGAGAAGGACATCATGTTTGGGAGAGTGGCAGGTCAATGCAAAAGAGGAAAACCCTCCACCAGATGGATTGACACAGTGTCTCCAACAATGGCCTTAAACATAAATAAGATCCTTTGATCTGAGCTTTAGGTTCATTTGCTGAACTGCACATGAGTCATGCCTGTGAGACAGCTAACTAGAAATGACTCATGTGCAGTTCAGCAAATGAACCTAGAGCTCAGAAAACAGGTTCAGACAGAATTACATATAAGGTCTATGAAATTGATAAAAGAATTCTAGGAGAAATTGTGAGGACTATGCCCTAAATTTAGACAACATTACAAATATTGTAAAGAAAGAGATGGTGAAATGGAGATTGACAAGGAATTAGATAGTGAGAACACAGAAAAAGTGAGGAGGTAAGGTTTCCTGAAAACTAAGAGAAGAAAGTTTCTGAAGAAAGGGAACCTAGCAAGTTGTGTGTTAAAGTGATATAAAAAGACCAAGTATGAAGATAAATAGAAAATAATCATTAAGTTTTGTGATATGAACTTCAAAGGAGTTTCACTGCAGGGAGGTCCAAAGTCTGATTGGATGGGCTGGCTCATGAGTGAAAGGGAGGAGGAAGAGATGGCATCAGCCCCTTCCTCCTTTGAGTTTTGCAGTATAAAACAACAAAGAAATGTAGCAAAGCGTGAAGGGCAATGGATTTTTTTTTTCATGCTAGAAGATTCTGAACCAGTTTTATGTAGATGGGAAAGTAAAAAAACAAAATAAAATGAACTTATTAGAAAGGATATTATGGGTGATAAATCCCTTCAATAGTCTGGTTTGGAAGGGTAGAAGATAACAAGGGTGAACAAGCAAGAAGAGATGTTTTAAAATGGACTATTTTGTATGGCTGGGGTCAGTTGGTCATTCCCTTAAATTTCTGTAGCACTCTTCTCATATGCCATCAACTCCCATATTAAAGTCCAATTATATACTTTAAAAACATTGTGCGTGAATATTGTATTTGAATATTCTCTAGGTTGTATTTTTTTAAAATCTAAGTCTAAAACAGAGACCTCTCAAAAGCATATTCTATCTACTTAGAAATATCTTTCTGGACTAATTTCTGAATGGAATCTCTACTCTCAACATCATTTAAGTCCTTTTCAGCAGCTTTTCAGTACTCTGGACAAATGATATCCCTGCACTGAAACCAGTTTCCTTAGTCCTGCATCCCCAGCATCAGATTTCCTGAGTAGATCCCAATGTCCCAAGGTCTTCCACTAAGAACTGCACCCCATGGCCTACAATCACTCAAATCTCATAACTTTGGCTATGTAAGTCCCACATTTCACACTGCAGCATCATTGCTTCAGGAAGAAAAGTTTTAAGTCCATGTCTTCAACTCCTGGAACAATCTTTCTCATAGCAATATTGGTAAATCCGTTAACATAGCTATAATCCCACTAAATTAAAATTATTCCAGCATTTGATGTTACTCTCTATATAAAAATTATCTCTGAGAACAGAGTTAATGGCCTGGGGCTTAGTCCTTAAGGATTTCCAGTAAATGGAAATACACATTCCTCTCCACACTCTCCAACCTCTTGGAAGATGCCTAGAAGAAGATAGGGTCCTATATTAAACTTGTCATTTCTGAAGACCTTCCAAAGCACTAGGTATATTTATATAAATTACCCCACTTAATTTCAAAATATTTTTGGGAGATATAAAGGTATATAGTAACAGGTCTTCTAACATTCAGCCTCAACTATGACAAGTTTAAAGGTGGTAAATTATCAGGAATCTCTTTTCCTGCATTCATTTGCAAGAGCCCAGTTGATTCCTAAAGAAAAGAAATATATAGACAAGGGTTCACAAGGGCATTGCAAGAATGAGGATAAGGTAAGAAAGAAAGACTTGCAAAGAAAGGTATTTCTGTTCTGTGAGAGGATTAAATACATGATAGATGACCCATTTTCTCTAGGAACTTTGTGGCACAGGTGGTATGAGAACTAATTTCAGGGCCCTATTTATTACAAACCTCTAGAGTTGGAATACAGCGGTAGCCCTGTGGCATCTGATCCCGTCAGATCTCAGAAGCTAAGCAGGGTCGGGCCTGGTTAGTACCTGGATGGGAGACTGCCTGGGAACACCAGAAGCTGTAGGCTTGGGAGAAGGACCTGGCAACCCCCTCCCAAAAATAAAAATCTGCCATTGAAAACCCTACGAGCAGCAGAGAAGCACTGACAATAGTGTTTCCCCTGTTGTACAGAGGGTCTCTATGAGTCGGATACCGACTCAATGGCACCTAACAACAACAACAACAACAAGAGTTGGAAAGAGGGTCATTAACCTTATGTATGCACAGAGTACACTATGACTCTAGCTCAAGGAAGTCTCAGCATGGGAAGCAGCGATGGTATGACACTTGTGGGAAGTATCGGATAATCACCAGATAGCACATCTATCAAGGGATTATACCAGACAGTTTGTGACTCCCTGAGATAAACCTGGATCTTTTGTCTCCCATGGACTACAAAAAGTGCTCATGGAAGCATAAAGAGTCAATGACTGAGAATCTCTCAGGGATAATTATGCTAGTAGAGACCAGAGAAATAAGAGAGTTTGGATAAAGAAATTGACATTCAAAGAGCCCATTATTTTGCCAAAACTGTATCACAAGTTATTGCCAGATCCAAAATTTGAAGTGGATTTCCATTACTCTAAGCCTAGTGCTCCATAACTATGCCACAGCTGTGGATAAATATATTCAGACACATAAAAATGAAGTTCAAACAAAATTTTCATTATCACTTCAGTAATATTGACAGTAACATTTACAAGTAAAAACAGATGGCTCACTACAAATAATCCTTTTTAAATTATGTACATATAGGTAAACAGATACATACACACACACACATACATATATAGGCTATCACCTATTGCGCATTGCACTATAATTTTCTTAGTAATACAGTAGCCCCATTTCATATCCCAGGAAGTTTATATTTTAATGGTGAAAAAAAAGAGGGAAAAAATACTGAAATATATATGAACATTATTGGAGCATGTAAAAATAGCAAATCCAATACTGGTCAATCAAAGAAATGAGGAAACTGGCAAGAGAGGGAAAACATTTCTAAGAGATTATCAAAATGTCTGAAGGTAAATGAAAGAATATTGCTTAAGGGAAACATCAAGTAATGCACTCTGTGGTAGGCTTAAAGTTTCAGGAGAATGACAGTAACTGCTGGAGACATGTTATAATAGAAAATTCTGAAAAAGTTAGTTGAGTCAGATCATCAAAGGTCTGTTATACCCCAAATACATATTAAACAGAGAAACAATGAAGTTTTTAAATAAGGAAGTAAATGGATGGCAATTTTTGGAGTAATCGTCATAGGATATACATTATATACAAATTACATTAATTTGTAATGTTTATATATTATCTTCATCTTTTTCATTTTGTTTTGGGCCAGAAATTAATATAGAACTCTCATTTCACGCACATAGTGATGTCCAAAAATTTAAATAAAATGCAATTCAGGTTATACAGAAGTTAATGAAATTTCTGACTTGAAAAACCCTCTTTTGACAGCTGTAATTTGGTACTAGCTGGTGTCAGGAATTGACTCCAAGTTAAATATCAATGCAGATAATCCTACTGAGTATGGCTGGAATTTTTAAACTTTGGCAGCAATTCCAGAGATCTCTCTGTAATTTGGCCCTATTTTCATAATCTCAATCCCAGGATGATGAACCAGGAGACTGGTCTTGCATAATATAGAGACCCACCTTCCACCTCATCCCCACTTCCTAAGTCAGGAGTCCCTGTCTTCTTTTTCAGATTCTCTATTTCTTCCTAAGTAAGGAGGAAGAAGAGGAAAGGAATTTCCTCAGCCCTATTTATATCTAAATTTGCACTGTCACAAGACATGTCATCACCATGTCTTGCTAGAGAAGCTTCTGCTATTGCTACTATACTATCATCAGAAAGCCTGCAGCCATAGCCCTGTGGCATCCGATCTCCTCAGATCTTGGAAGCTAAGCAGGGTCTGGCCTGGTTAGTACTTGGATGGGAGACAGCCTGGGAACACCACGTGCTATAGGCTTGGGAGAAGGGCCCAGCAACCCACTCCCAAAAATCAATCTGCCATTGAAAACCCTATGAACAGCAGAGGAGAACTGACAATAGTGTTTCGCCTGTTGTACGTAGGGTTGCTATGAGTCAGATAACAACTCGATGGCACCGAACAACAATAACAATCATCAGAAAATATTAAAAATTATTAGGAGTAAAACCAACATTTTTGGATGGATAGTAAATGGTTCTATATGCTGTTTCTTCTTCTCAATACAAGCTGTAAAAGATGAGCCCAGCATGATGACATATGCCTATAATCCCAGCACTTAGGAGACTGAGGCAGGAAGATCATAAATTCAAGACAGCCTGAGCTACATAGCAAGTTTGATGCCAGCCAGGGCTACATAGAGAGACCTTGTATGAGGAAGGGTAGAGGGACAGACAAAGTTATCACCCAAGACAAGTAACAATCTAAAACCTGTAGTTGTTATTTTCTACTCTGCTGTGTTATGATACTCTTACCACAAACACTAATATGTGTGCATAAAGGAACCATAAATTAACCTGACTCTTGTCTATTAAATTGGTTTCCCAGAATTTAGGGGTTTATCAGTTTTGTACTGTGGTTGCTTTTAAGCTATCATGAAGAAAAGGACAGATTCTCAAGACTATGAAAAGAGGCAGTAATAAAAAATGTTTTTCTATAGAGCAAAAATATTACAAAAACATTAAAATATACAAGTGGTTTAACAAGTCATAGAAACTAAGAAAGACTAAATCAAGCCAGAGCCTAATATCATTGTGGTGATCTATTAAGTTCATTCATTTATTCATTAAGATACAATGTCATTCCCCAGTTTTTTAATCCATAAAAATATTAGTTCTTTTATATGTAGGACTTACAATGTAGAATACTGAGTATCTTTATAAATTATAACCAATATAAACACAGTATGTTTTCTCATTCCACATATTTACAACTGTTTGCGCTATAACAAAAGATGCAATGCCATGACATGAATAAGAATAAAAGAAATAATACACAATGGCAATACCTATTAATTTTACTTACATAAACACAAAGTTTTCAATGATACAATTTTAAAGCAATATTTCAAAATATGGTTTGGAAAAATAATTTTAAAAATTACAGAATGAAAGCTACATGGAAGAACTAAACTAGTCTGATTGACACTGAGTAACATTCAACTTCACTAGACACACTGTCGCCTAATTTACTTTCCCTGCGAAGCTAATGCTAAAGAGGGTTCTTCAAATGTTTTATTTACTGGCCAATTTCTAGACATTTGTACTCACCCTGCACAGTAACAAGCTGGCACTAATAAGCCATATATGAACATCCTAGTTATTAAAATACAAATTAGGCACCCCTTATGTTTATACATGTGTAAGTACAATTAATATTGCAGGCTTAGTTGGAAATGAAATTGCTTTAGTTAACCAACCATTGCAAGGCAATCAACTGAGATTTCAAATGCAATTGGAAAAGATCTGTTTGGTAGAAATAATAGCAATTATTTCATGCAGAACAATTAGTTTTTCAAGCTCTATTTTTCACCTCCCCACCTGCCCTTAATAAAATAATTGGTCCATCATAACTGACATGAAATTTCACCTTTAATGTCCATAAGTTACACAGAGGTTTGACAGGCAGCTGGTAGACATAGCTATTTACAAATATTGGTTTGAACTTGTATAATGCGTGACTGCATAAATCTTAATCCATTTAGAGTGTATGCCCTTTGTTCCAGCAATTGTATATTCCACTGAGAATTAAATGGAGCTGAGGGAGAGTATGAATTACATGTGCCCTTTGTTGTTGCCAGCACAGTAGTGCTTTGTCTTTTGTTCTCATTGTTTATGAGATTTCTCTCTGTATTACACAGTAAGGAATGTTAATCAACATTTTGCCTAAGTAATATTAATGAAACTTATCCACTTATACTTGGTGGAAGAAGTAGAATATTATATTTCTTTTTGAAATGTTAATGTACCTTGTAGAAAATTATTCCTGCCTTCTAAATCATCTTGTTGTTAAATTATTAAAGATGGCATTAAAGAACTATTGTGCTGGGGCAAATAGTTAAATACTATAAAAGATAAAAGGATTTTGAAGTTTAAATGGAGACTTTTTGGAATATGATAGCATTTTGGAATATGATAGCTACTTAGACACAGGGATTAAGAGGATATAATAGGAGTTACATTTCAGGGTAAATTTTTTTTTCATATTTTGACATCTTGCAAATAATAACACAGTTTAAAAAGATTTATTTTTATTGTACTACTTAGAGGTTGAACCCAAGGCTTTGCACATACTTAGCAAGTATTGTACCATTGGGTTGTTCCCCAAGCCCACTATTTTATTTTTTATTTTGAGTCAGGGTCTTACTGAGTTTCAAAGGCTGCCTCTGGCCTCAAACTCACGAGCCTCCTGGCTCCGTCTCCTGAGTTGCTGGGATTACAGGTATGAGCCACCAAACCTAACTCAGCCTAAAACTGTTGTGTTTAACTTCAAATTAAACATTTTCAAATGTTTGGTTAAAGTACTGACAGAATTTACAACTCCTTCCTGTACACTCACAAAATAAGGAGAGACATAATGTTGATTATTTTTCATCTTCAATCACCAGTTTGAATTATACTCTGGCCTTGAAGAATTGATTTAACCTTGCTATAGCTACAAACTAAAGCACTATAATTGGTGTTGGTGGTGCATCATAAATCAATGGGCTTCTTTTTGGTGCATCATAATTTAATTAGGTTCTTTTTCTTGGAAGTGATATAAGTAAAATGATAGTATACCTTATAATCAATTATGTCTTAGATTTAATAAAATATGTTAATATGCATTGAGTATTGTATTATAAGTAATGTTCACCCACTTTTGTAAGGAGTAAAAAAATTGCCAAAATGATGACTTCCTGTTAATGAGCCCAGTATTAATAAGTTTAAAATACATCTGTGGGAAAGGAAACCTTATGTCTAGAAAGCAATGAATAATAGCTAAATAAAAAATTAATGATAAAAAAGGCATTAGTACAAACCCACTTTCCAAGTTATTTTTTTCTAATGACTATTTGAAATACCAAATGAGTTTAATAAAACCAAAAACAGAAAATGTATAATCTATATATAACAGAAGCTGATTTTTTGTAACCTGATGATCTTTTGAGTTGTCTAAATTAGTGAAACAGGAGAAGGACATGGCAATCCACTCCCCAAGCAATCCCGAAACAATCAGCCATTGAAAATCCTATGAGGATTGCCATGAGTGGGACCTGACTCGATGGTACCTAACAACAACAATTACTGAAGATTCAAACTAAACAGGCAGCAGTTTTTCTGTGCTACTAGGGAGAATAAATTTATATTTACATGTATTAAAGTTTACATCGCTTTTGCCATGCCATCTCTATGAGAGGTGGGAGGAAAGAAGAGAAATTTGTATTTAATATTAGTTAATAAAAAAAGAATTTACTCGGGTAGATTAATTTTACCACTTTTGGTCTATTTAAGAAACAAACTGCAAGCTTATTTGCTTTTCATCTATAAGCAACTAATGACATTTTAAAACCTTTTATTGCATAAACTGCAAATGTGTCACAATCTTAAAGAAGTTTGTGGGATTTTTTTACTTGATCACTATTTTTTTTCTTTATATATTATGATATATATATATTATTATCAATATATATATATATATTATCAATAATATATATTATTGATCTTTATTAACCTACCTATGATAAACAATTATGGACAAAGTCAAACCTACATGATAACCAAAAACTCGGGCAGTACAATCAATTTTTGTCCCCCGTCCCCCTTCCCCCCCCCCCCCCCCCCCCCCCCGGTACTGGGGGCTGAACCCAGCACCTCACGCTTGCATGCTCTACAAGTGCTGGACCACTGAGCTACACCCTCAGCCCATTTTCTTACTTTTTGAGACAGGGTCTCAATAAGTTATACAGACTGCCTCTGGTCTCGAACTTGAGATCCTCCTGCCTCTGCCTCCCAAACAGCTGGGATTATAGGCATGTGCCACCTCGCCTGGCTCGGGCAGTATAATCAATTTAATTAGAGAATCAAACAAATGACAACAGTCAAATAGAGTCTCTACTTAACAGTCTAATATAAATTAGATAAAACGGTAAAAAATTAATACCAGAAGCTTCAAAATGAAACATCAGTTAACTCTTCTATAAGCAACTATTATTTCATGGAATTTTCTTTGACAAAAAACATTAACAATCACAAAGTAAAAATGTTTATTCCTAAATATTAGTTTAGAGTTCTATTGAAGCATAACTTTCTGAACTTTACATGTGACACTGTTGTGGTATAAGATATTGGAAAGAACAGTCAAGCTGCCACTCACATTCTGATCATTTATAAAATAGGGAATGGGTAGCCAGGCACTGTAATGCACATCTGTAATCCTAGTGACTTGGGAGGCTGAGACAGGAGCATCACAGATTCGATGCCAAAGGCAGCTTGCACAACTTAGCAGGTCCCTGTTTCAAAAATAAAAAATAAAAATAAAAAAGGTGCTGGGGGTGTAGCTCAGTGAGGGAGCAAGTGCCTAGTGTGGGCCAGGTGCTGCGTTAAAATCCCAGTACTGGAGAAAAACAATCCTTAAAATGAGTTGCCTTGTATTTTTCAGGGATTGAAACCAAAGATATTTCTATTATAAATAAGTAATTCAACTATGTAACCCAAGTATTTTGCTATTAAGGGCAAAGTTTTTCACTGTGTCCTTTGGCTATAAAGCAGTAGGCAGGTGATAGAAAGACCAGCCTCGCCACAAGCAGACTTTCTGCTGTGAATATAAGTAAACCAGGACCCCTTGGATCACAAAAGAAGTTTATCAAAATAAAACATGTAAAAAACTAAAGCCAGCTGGCATTTCTAAAAGTAGGCCAGAGGAGAGAAGAAAGATTACTTCTAGCCAAAGTGAAGCAAATTAAATTTTAAAAGACTTAATACATTCACTCTCACTTTAGTCACTGAGGATTATGAGCTGCATACTGCTTCCTACAAATGCAAAATAGTTCCATGCAACTTGTTTTTCAACTAGTATATTCACAATATCTACAAAGATTATTCAGATACTGTGATTTAATGCTTTTTTAATGTATTTTATGAATATCTTCAAGCTTACGGAACATATTAAAGGACTTTTTTTCTTTTTTATGTGGAACATGAACAAGGATGTTGTTGTTGTTGTTGTTGTTAGATGCTGTTGAGTCCAACTCATAGTGACCCTCATGAATATTGCAACTACCATCATTAGCCCTAGTTACCTAAGTATTAAAAACAAAAGAAAAAGAAAAAAATCTGGTTTTTGGTTCCATAAAAACATAAAATTCCATCAATTCCATCACTAAAAATTATTCAAATCTGATCATACTTATCCATATACAAACTACAAATATCTTTAAATTGAGTGGTTAAAAAGGATCCTTACTGCGAAATCCTCCCTCCACTGGTGCGCAGCTTGAACTTTCTCTGCTTCCAAAGCCAGGCGCTGGAAAAGAAATAGTACATCTTAGAATTCAAATGACCACATGAACATGTAATTGTTACATAACATGTTTGGGTTTTCTAATCAATTATGAGGGCATGAAAAACAGAAGATACTCCTTATTTATAATTCATAAACTCGAAATCATTTAGCAATCATACATGTGTATTTCCTTGGATGCCACTGAGGTTGCTACCTCTGTTGACAGGTGCTTTCCTTCAACAACAAATATTTCATCTTTTGGGAAAAAATTTTAAACAAGTATATTAATTTTAAAAGAATGTCATTCTTAGCAAATACCACTATAGCATATATTCCAGGAAGTGGAAAGGAAATAACATTGAGATTAATAAACACATACTGAACACAATGTTGTTGTTAGGTGCTGTGGAGTCTGGTCCGACTTACAGTGATACTATGTACAACTGAACAAAACACTCCCTGATTCTGTGCCAGGTACATGATCTTTTTAATGTTTAAGCCCATTGTTTCAGACACTGTCAATCCATCAAGGTGAAGGTTTTCCTTTTATTCAATTCATTGACCTATCATTCTCCCTAACATGATGTCCACCTCCAGGGATAGGTCCCTCCTGACAACATGTCCAAAAATGCTTAAGATACAGTCTAGACATCCTTGCTTCCAAGTAGCACTCTGACTGTACTTCTTCTAGGACAAATCTGTTGGTTCTTTTGGCAGTCCATGGTATAGTCAATATTTGTCTCTGGCACTGTAGTTCAAAAGCATCAATTCTTCTCCTGTCTCCCTTATTCAAAGTCCAGCATTCACAACCATATGATGTAACTGAAAATATCATGGCATGAGTCAGGTGCATCTTCATCTTCAATGTGACATCTTTACTTTTCAACATTTTAAAGAGGTTTTTTGCAATAGCTTTTCCAAGTGCAATGCATCTTTTGACTTCTTGACTGCTGCTTCCATGGGTGTTGATTGTAGAGCCAAGTAAAGCAAAACCTTGGACAACTTCAATCTTTTCTCCATTTATCATGATGTTGCATACTGGCCCAGTTGTAAGGATTTTTGTTTTGTTGATGTTGAGGTACAATCCATACTGAAGGCTATGTTCTTTGATCTTCATCAGTAAATATTTCAAATCTTCTTTAGTTTTAGTAAGCAAAGTTGTGTCATCTACAAAATACAGGCTATTAATGAGTCTTCTAATCAAGATGCCATGTTCTTACTCATACTGTCTAGTTTCTCAGATAATTTGCTCAGCATAGAAACTGAAGAGGTATGATGAAAGGATACAGCCCTGATGCATACCTTTCTTGAACTTAAACCAGGCAGTGTTTCCTTGTTCTGTTCAAACAACTGCATCCCGGTCCATTACAGATTCCTCATGAGTACAATTAAGTGTTAAACAGAATAGTTATCTTTTAATTGCTGTTGTTGTTGTTAGGTGCCGTCGAGTCAGTATCCAACTCATAGCGACCCTCATAGGGTTTTCAGTGGCTGACCGTTTCGGGATTGCCTTGGGAGTGGATTGCCAGGCCCTTCTCCCATTTTTGTGGTGCTGGGAATTGAACTCGGGACCTCAGAGACTGCAGTGCAGTGCTCTACCAACTGAGCTAAATCCCAGCCCTATCTTTTAATAGCATATGTATTTTTAGGCAATAGCCACAAAAATAATTTCCCCTTTGCTGCGTAAATTTTTAGTAGTTTTTTCAGAGATTATCAGGGAGAGAATAAACTTTCAGAATCTGTACATTTGAAAATGGCTTTATTTCCCCTTCATTTTAGTGTTCAGGAGTAGTTTGAGAATTCTAGGCTGATTTATTTCATTTGGGCACTTTCAAAACAATTTCCATTAGGTTCAGTTGAAGATAACGTGTCTAGTGTCAGTCTGCTAATCCCCAATACTTTTTCATATTTTTCTCAGTTTTCCTACCATGTTATCTACATGAGAAGCTTTCACAACAAATTCACAATTAGTGAATAAGGGCAAAGTTGGGAACCAGACTGGCTGGCTTTGAATATCAGCCTTTGCTACTTACTAACTGTGCAGCCTTGAAAAAGGTTAAGTCTCTTCTCTTTATTTTTTGACATGAAAAATGTGGAAGCTTGCCTCATGGGTTGTTGGAACGATTAAATGAGTTATGTATAAAATATTAAGAGCAATGTCCAGCACAATGTCTGTTAGCAATATATATGTTAGCTATAAACTTTGAAGAATAATTATGATTCTGCTTGTGCCCTGTGCTCCCTTGAGAAAATAGCTTACAGCTGATTTTATCTTTGGCCTGCCCCACGACTAGAAGATGGTAGCAGAAATAGGACAAACAGAACAGCAAATACAATAAACATAAATGTATTAAATTCACTTATTAAGAGACAGAAACTATCATGTTAGGTGGTGGTGGTTGTTGTTGTTGGGTGCCACAGAGTCGGTGTCCAACTCAGTTACCCTACATACAACAGGCAAAACAGTATTGTTAGTGCTTCTGTGCTATTCATAGGGTTTTCAATGGCAGATTGTTTTTTGGGAGTGGGTTGCCAGGTCCTTCTTCCAAGCCTACAGCACCTGGTATTCCCAGGTGGTCTCTCATCCAAGTACTAACCAGGCCTGACCCTGCTTAGCTTCCGAGATCTGATGGGATCAGACACCACAGTGGTATGTCTATAGGCTGTTAGGTTTTAGGAGAGTATAAATTTTATAATGGTTTATGTGTTTATGTTATTTGTGAGCATTCACTATGAACTATTCTTCAGTTTGCTCTTCCTATGGAAGTCTAGTCTACACCAAATAATATAAACATCCCTTTAGTCCAGTTTTTATATTGGTATACTGATTTTTATCCCTGAAATTTAAAATTCTTTTTTTTTGGGGGGTGGGAGCAGTACTGGAGTGGATGAACCCATGGGATTGTGTATGCTAGGCAAGTGCTTTACCATTGAGCTGCACCCTCTACCCCTTCTTATTTTTTATTTTGAGATGAGGTGTTGCTAAATTGTGCAGGCTTTCTCTGGCCTTGAACTTGAGGTCATCCTGCCTCAGGCTCTGGAGTTACTGGGATTAGAGGCTTGCACCAAGGGACCAGTTCATAATTTGTTCATTTTTCTAAACTACTACATCAGTATTACCAATGACTGTATACCATTTTCTAATGGGAGATATCAATTTAAAAACCATTAAGCTGAATTTAAAGGAAAATTTACCACTGGGCTTAAATGACAACTATATTGGCTCTCAGTTGCTAGGCAGCAACACTGTATAAAGAAGCTAGTAAAAATAAGAAATTCTACCTGGATGGAATAACAATGAGAAGGTTCACTACATCTTCAAAAGAAAGTCAAAAGCAAAATAAAAAATAAATGAACATGTTTTTAAGAAGCATATACAATTCAGTAACACCAAATTGCCTGTAGCTATACCACCCTGGTGTCCAATTTCCTCACATCTCTGTCGCTAAACAAGTTAGCTACAGGTTAGCCACGTCAGCAGGTTAGCAGGTTAGTCCTTAGATGGAAGACCTCCGGAGAATGCTGGGTGCTGTAAGCTTGGGAGAAGGACCTGGTAGCCCACTCTTGAAACAATCAGCCATGGAAAACCCTATGAATAGCAGAGACGCATTGATACAGTGTGAGGCATGGCACAGTGTCAGGAAGTGTTTCATTCTGTTGTACATAGGGTTGCTATGAGTTGGAACTGACTTGAGGGCACCTAACAACAAATTCTATAATACTTCTGCAAATTCAAATTGAAATAAAAATGAAGCTAAAAAGTGAACAAAAAACAACAAATAATAGGATACAAATGGAAGTATTTGCTTTACAAGAAAATTTTAGCATGGGAAGATAAAGACAGAATCAAGAAATAAAAATGAAGGCATATTCGTGACAAAATTTAGAATGTAAGGCTTCCCTCATTTTTAAGGGTAGAATGTGAACAATTATATATATATATATATATATATATATATATATATATATATATATTTATATTTATATTTATATATAAATTCCAAAAATTTAAATAAAATTTTTTTACTTTAAGTTGTTTTACCTTAAGAAATTATACAACTCTAAACATCTTTGTATTCAAGAGAGGGGCTATTAGATTTTTTTTTTTTCTTCACAGCACACAGAAGGAGGATGCTTCACCATCAAAGAAACTCACTGATAGATATTCACTCACAGAGCCATGCAGGGTTTTCAAGGACTCAGCTGTAACTCTACCAAGCTCTTTCCTCCTCTGGAAAGAGTGCAGGAGAAAGTGCAACTTAAGAGATCTGACAATCACATGGCCTATGATATGCACACAACGCCCGTTTTATAAGCCATAAGGACAGTGATCATCAGTTAACTCTTTCCAGAGAGTCAGAACAACAAAGTCCACAAAATATAAGATAATTCCTATAGGATGAAGAAAGTCTAAATCAGCTTTATTACACACACACACACACACACACACACACACACACACACACACACATATAGTTGTTGTTATGTGCTGTTTAGTCAGAACCAACTCATAGCAACTTTCATAGGGTTTTCAATGGCTCACTGCTTCAAGATTGCTTTGGGAGTTCACTGCCATGTTCTTCTTCCATTTTTGTGGTGCTAGGGATCAACCTTGGGTCCTTAAGAGAATGCAGCTCGGTGCTCTACCAACTAAGCCAAACCTCAGCTCTGTATATGTGTGTGCCTGTGTACATGTGTATGTATGTTTTTTTAGGTGCTGTAGAGTTGGGTCCAATGCATAGCAACCCTCACAGGGCTTTCATTGGCTGATTGCTTCAGTATGTTTCGGGGGGAGTGGACTGCCACATCCGTCTCCCATTTTTGCAGTGCTAGAGATTGAACTTGGGTCCTCAGGTATTACAGAGCAGCACTCTGCCAACTGAGCTAAACACTAACACACATATTAAATATGTGCAGCCATAGCCCTGTGGCATCTGATCCCCTCAGATCTTGGAAGCTAAGCAGAGTCAGGCTTTGTTAGTACTTGGATGGGAAACCACCTGGGAACACCAGCTGCTATAGGCTTGGGAGAAGGACCCAGCAACCCACTCCCAAAAATCAATTCACCATTGAAAACCCTTTGAATAGCTGAGAAGCACTGATAATAGTATTTCACCTGTTGTATGTAGCGTCACTATCAGTCGGATACGGACTCTACGGCACCCAACAACAACAAGAACAACAACATATAATCACTAATTATAGAAAGCAAATGACATGTATTACAAGATTTTGAAAAAATTTAGAACTCTAAAGACAGGAAGTTATGTGTATGAAAAAGACATGTGTTTCAAAAATTTTGTTTGAAGGATAGAAGTTGGTAAATTTTATATTCCCAGTATGGACATCTAAAATAGTCATAAAAAATGTCCTATTGTTATCTTTGTTCATGAAGAGATAAAGTTATTTAGTAAATTTCATGAAAAAACAAAATCTGAATTTTAGATATTTAGTCTACCTTAGGACTAGCACAATCACCAATGGTGCTCTTTTTTATGGCAAAAGACCAGCTGGTCATTACTTACAGAAAAGTGCCATGCCTTTGACACTTCAAGCCTCTAATTAACTTCTATTCCAGTCAAATGACATTTTCAAAACCAATAATCTACTGCTAAATGCCACAAACAAATTGTTTTAAGACTAATAAAATCCTGATCTAATAAAATGTAAATATTTTCTCTGTAAAGTATCACTGTTTCCACAGTTGGATATATAAGTATACCCTTACCAATAACTAATTTCAGGGGAAAGAAAGTCATTCTTTTTCATTACTCTGTCACACAGTCCAATGCAGTGTCAAACATTAAGACCAAACATCAGAAGAAATAAAAAACTGGATCAGTATGAATACCTATAATAGAAATTTGAAGCTTAATTCTGCTCATAAGATAAACCAAAAGCATGATTAAACAGCTTTATTATAAATATATAAAAATCCTCTAGCTATGACATATATATACATATATACATATATATACATATATACATATATATACATATATACATATATATATATATATATTTGTTGTTGTTGTTGTTATGTGCCATCAAGTCGAGTCCGACTCATAGCGACCCTACGTACAGCAGATTGAAACACTTGCCTATTCTGTGCCAGGCAAACAATCTTATTTATGTTTAAGCCCATTGTTGCAGACACTGTGTCAATCCATCTGGTGGAGGGTTTTCCTCTTTTGCGTTGACCTGCCACTCTTCCAAACATAATGTCCTTCTCCAGGGATTGTTCTCTCCTGACTGCATGTCTGACATATGTAGATGCAGTTTGGCCATTTTTGCTTCCAAGGAGCACTCTGGTTGTACTTCTTCTAGGACAGATCTGTTGGTTCTTTTGGCAGTCCATGGTATATTCAATAGACGTCTCCAGCACCACAATTCAAAAGCATCAATTCTTTTTCTGTCTCCCTTGTTCAATATCCAGCTTTCACAACCATATGATGCCACTGAAAATACCATGGCATGAGTCAGACGCACCTTCGTCTTCAATGTGACATCTTTGCTTTTCAATACTCTAAAGAGATCTTTTGCCACAGCTTTTCCTAGAGCAATGCCTCTTTTGATTTCTTGACTGCTGCTTCCATGAGTGTTGATTATAGAGCCAAGCAAAGCAAAATCTTGGACAACCTCTATCTTTTCTCCATTTATTGTGAAGTTGCGTGCTGACCCTGTCGTAAGGATTTTTGTTTTGTTGATGTTTAGTTGTAACCCATATATGTGTGTGTGTGTGTGTGTGTGTGTGTAATATATATGTATATGTGTGTGTGTGTGTGTATATATATATAGTGTGTATGTGTGTGTGTGTGATAGATAGGTGAATAATACATACATACCAATCTACCTGTTGGTTTACACATTTAAAATTGAAAAACCATTCTAAATACTATTGTAAGAATTCAGTTCTAACAAATAAGACCCTCAGCCTTCCAGTGCCAAAACTAGTGCTCATTTTGCAAGTCCATTCTTTCCT
Source organism: Pedetes capensis (assembly GCA_007922755.1). Taxonomy (NCBI): domain Eukaryota; kingdom Metazoa; phylum Chordata; class Mammalia; order Rodentia; family Pedetidae; genus Pedetes; species Pedetes capensis. Next base: position 32,245 of record VMDO01007574.1, on the reverse strand, counting down.
TTCCCTCAAACTTGCACAAAGAACTATCACTAAACATTCATGGCATATATGAAGACACAGTAGGATCAAACTAAACATGGGTAGAAATCTATTTCAGTTTATTTTCAGATAAAAATAAAAGCAGCAACAAACAAATCATACAGTAGGTTAGTTTGGCAACTGTCCTTATAAAGGTCTTGCCCTCAAGTCTGAAGAGACTACTGAATAAAAAGCTTTTGATATGCAGTGGTCTGCAGGAGAGGGGGAAACAAACAAAAAAAAAGGAATGGAAGCAGTATTTCAGGTCAGAGAAAGATCAGCTCCTTGAAAAGCTATTCATTCTCAGCCTTCACTTTTTGTCATATCTGTATCTTCTCCACTAGCACTGAACTGTGACAGGTGATGTGAAAGCCTAATAAAAGTACTATAATTATGCAGTATATAGAGATATAAATCTATCATTCTAATCAATAAGACCCAAGTATCATTTTCTCTTACAAATAGAATATTTTCCAAACCTAAAAATAGTTTGCTTCTTAGACTATAAATTAATTTCAGGTTAAAGATCAAAAAAGTTTCTGAAATGTTTAATTATCAGGAATTTTCTTTTGAGAGCTTTGAAAGAAAACCATCAGGAATCAAATGACAGTTCATTTAGGCCCCAATAATATTGATACTCATATTTAAGTATCAAAGACTGACTTAGAGACACCATTCCAACAAATTCCAAAACAATTTCTTTGAATAATATGTCAAGATTTTTCCTTTTAATAAAGGGGTAATAGATATGCACAGACTAATTCAAGCGAAATATGCATGTGTGATGTGATTAATGTTCAAACAGTTAATACCCAATAAGGATTAGCAAATCACTGTATTATGTCTATGTTGACAATCTAATTATCACTGTAATGAGTTTTACCTATCTTCATCAAAAAGTTCTCAGCATATCAAAAGGACCAGGATACTCATTTGAATGGCTTAACAATATCTACTGAAAATAGTAGATTAAGGTAAATGAACACAGTAATGTTCTGAAAAAAAGTACACAGGTATCACCAACTACTTTAGAGTTATGGTATAATGAACATGCACTTTTGAATCACATAGATCTGGTTTCCAATTTCGATGTTGCTTTTCATTAATTATGGAACTTTAGGCAATGCATTTAACTGTGTCCAGCATCTAGGATATTTATTTACCTTACATATTTTATTTGGTATTCTATATAAAGTATATTATAAAATCATAATGTTTTACTTCCATTTCAACCTTACAAATATGAATCCATAGAATAGGCTATATTAAACTTATAATTCCTGATGACCATTTCAATGCATAAATGTGAATGAAAATTCCTCGGTGGTCTCTAAATTCTTATGGTATTTTATGCTGTAGAAAAGCTCTTATCTGTGGAACCGGATGGTGGGTCAAAACATATGCAATTCCCAGAATAGTTTAATACAGCAATCAGTGAGTGCAAGTTTATTTTATTCTATTGTTACCACACACGAAATAAAAAGGAGAGCGGATCATTGTGCCCTGCTTTCTCACCTTATTTCCTGCAAGGGATGGAGAATGAAGATAGTGAGGTGTGACATTTCCTTAGCACATCTTATGCTGACAAGAAGTCTTGAAGACTTCAATAGAAAGGACAACATAATACCTCCATGAATATTTAGTATCACAATCCATCTCAGAGGACATATGCCCTTCTCTTTCCAATAACCTTAAACAGTGGAGTTGATTTCAGTTCATATAAATATGAGTATATGTCCAGGAGAATTTTTCCTAAGTCTTCCAGCCATTTAGTTACATACTAATGAACAAGGATTTTACTATGAAAAACAATGTGTATGGAAATGACTCTATATTCTAAATCACATCTGTTATACTTACATATTGTTCAAAATGTTTCTATAAAGAAACATTATTGGTACTTCAAAAAGAGCTCCAGTGGCTAAAGAAGCCTGGCTGGAAACTGGGACTTAGATATAAAATGTGACTAATCAAGATGAGTTAACTTTGGCACATTTCAACATATGATAACTAGACTGAGGTAACTAGGTAAATAAATATACATCCTGACTAGGAGGAAAACTATCTCAACAAGAAATAAAGTGTGGCTAGGCATGGTGGTCCACACCTGTAATCCCAGCTACTGAAGAGGGAGAAGTGGGAGGATCATGAGTTTGAGGTCAGTATAGGCAGCACAGAGAGACTTTGTACTAAAAAAGAAACAATGTATAGCATAATAACTATTAGTAGTAGTAGTAGTAGTAGTAGTAGTAGTATAGTATAACAGCATAATATAGTATAGTACAATAAACATTTACTAAGCATTTGCTATGTGTGTCTACAGAATAAAATATAGCACATAGTTTCCACTTCTAAAGTGAACATACACATATACCATATCACATTCATATATCTTGTGGTATTTAACAGACGCTTTCTGAATGGTTATAGTATATATACTTTTTTAGTTTCACTTTAATCCAGTGGCTCCCCCAGGTAGTTTTAAAGCATCAAGAATATAAATATCTCAAAATGGGGAAAAAAAGGAAGGAAACTAAAAATATTCGTGTTAAACAATAACAAGACTTAACCACAGGTCTTTATGCTTGGTTTTTTAAAAATTGGGGGAGTGGGAGAGACATAAATACTATGTTGTTCTTAGGTGCCATCGAGTCATATCTGACTCATAGCGACCCTTATAGGGTTTTCAATGGCTGATTGTTCCTCAGGATTGCCTCAGGACTGGGTTGCCACATCCTTCTCCCGTTTTTGTGGTGCTGGGGATTGAACTCAGGACCTCAGAGACTGCAGAGTGGCGTTCTACCAACTGAGCTAAATCCCAGCATACTGAAATACTGTAACAGATGGAAATCAGCAGTCTGAAACCTACCAGCCAGAATTAACTTTTATCTTTTTTATTTGGTTTACAACATTTTATGAGAGAAGTTAAATATAACAAATCACTTTGAAGTTCACCTTAGTCATGTCATCTGATCAGTTTCCCAACTCAGAGCAACCAGGATAATGAAAGGACCCGTATGATTTTGCATTGTCTGGAATGTATTTTTAATATGCAAATGTTATCTGATATTGATATTGGTGATTCTTTTTCCTAGAAGGCCACATGTAGGTTGAATGCAAAGGAAAAATTCTACCCCTTTCTTGAGGGGAATGATTTATCCAAAGAAAAACCCATCACCCTCTAAAGTGATAGTTTAAATTGAACAAAAGAGTCAATTAAGGCCAATGATATATGAAGAGTGGTTTGATGAGGGATGGGGAAAGTAAAGATATGCCCGGAGGACAGCAGTGAAACTAAGCTGGAGTCATTTCAGAGACCCTCATCAGCATCAGACTTCTACGTGTTTGTTACATCTTTATCACTAGAACACAGAAGAGGCCATATTAGGAAACAGACCATTGAGCAACAATTCCTTCTCTCCATCAAGACACTATGATATTTTTCTGTTCAAACATCACTTATGCAGGCTGAAATATTCCAAATTATCCCTTAAGGAAGGCAATGTAACCAAAGAAATGTCCATTCTCTCTATGGCACTGTGGGTTAGCAATCCTACTCTTAAAAAGATGACTACAAGCTGTTTCTATATTTTACTTATGGGTGCCTAAAATATGCTTTCACAGACTTTCTGCTTTGGTTTTATGGCATGAAGTATGAGCACATAATTATTTTTCCAGTACCCGCCCCGTTTTTTAGGCGGTGCTGGGAATTGAACTCGGTGTGGGCCTCACACATGCAAGACAAGTGATCTACCAACTAAGCTACATTCCCAGCCCCCAATTTCCCATTTTTAAAAAACAGGGATTTTACTGGATGTTGATTAAATGGTTTAGCACTAATCCATCTACTCAAGCTTGAGTTTATGGAGCACAAAAAAAAGGGAGTTTGTCTTCTTGACTATTGTTTCTCAAGAGAAAAAGAAGAGATTAGATAACTTTGGGGGTTTTGTTTGTTTTTTGGTAGTTACAGGGGTTGAAGCAAGGTCCTTGTTCATGCTAGGCAAGCACTCCACCACTGAGCTGTACCCCTAACTCCTTTTTATTCTTTTATTTTGAGGCAGATCTCTCAATTTTGCAAGTTCCCTCTGGCATCAGACTCATAATCCTGCCTCATCCACCCAAATTGCTGGGATTACAGGTGTGTGTGTGTGTGTGTGTGTGTGTGTGTGTGAAGTGACCCTGCCAGATTATATAATTCTTAACATAGTTTCATTTAAATTACTTGTAAATAGACTTACTAAATTGAAATAAGTACATGTACTCTAGATACTTATTGAAACTTGCATCTTTGTAAATATCTTAACATTTCTATAAATATTCGAATTAACCTAAAGTAGCTATCTATTAATAAAACATTAGTTTGGGATTATAATAAAGCAAACTGCAAACCCATCTTATACTGCACAAGGTGCAATGTAAAAATACAGGTTAACTTTTTGATAGCCTATTATTTTCATGCCAGGTTTGTGAAATAAAAACCTCATAAAACAAACACTATTTTTCTTCCTAGTGTAAGCTTTTAGAAAGCATAATATATGCAAAACATACAAATAAAACTTGCTGAAATCAAGCTAGTCATTATTTTTCTATTTGTGGCCAACTAAAAACAAAACTCTTGGAATGTGGCCTCTGGATTGTGTTGTATAGATTTCAGCCTGGATCTGCCATACTCAGTAAATGCTTTTGATATTAACCACAAAACTTCAAGACTAATCTTCAGAGATGTAATTAGCTCCAAAACAATTGGCAGACTCTTGGAATTCAGAAGGCAGGGTAAAGGAGATATCTGGTGAGAACAGCCAAACCCCTTTTAGCAGCAGTGAAAGTAAATAACACAACAGATAATTATCATTACCTTTCTTTGACTCTAGAGAACAAAATAACAACATAAAAGATTGTTCACCTGAGTGTAATTTCCACACCAGCACTACACTTTTCCACCTGCAAAGAATCACCTCAGGAGCTTGTTTAACAAACCTGGATCTCATACAGACCCTTCCAACCCCTCCACCACCCAAAAATTCTGGCTCTACAGCTGGGTCATTTCTGCAAGTCTGCATGTTTAATATGGTATATCATTTCCTTAGATTAAACATTGAAACACTCTCCTAAAGAGTCATTTTAGAGATAGTAGATATAGGAACTTAGTCTTTGAGAAACATTGTTCAAAATAGAAATGCAATTTGAACAAAGCCAGCAAAAGTGGCCCCTTGCCTTCACTAGGCCATAGCCTAACAGCATCATGACACCCATGAGGCTGACTCAGTTCCCTCTCTCTCCCTCTAACTCACTACATGAGAGTTCCTCCAGCACACAAAGCAATTCTTCAGTGTCTGCACACCTCTGATATCTTATACAATGTGTGGTAGAGAGCAGGCTCATAGTAAATGTGTATAGAAATGCAGAAATGATGATTCCCAAGTATTTCCATGGTTGCGTCAGGATGTATGATTAAGTTCATGAAACTGCCATCACTCATTATCATGATACTTTGAAAGAGACATTCTTGTGACTTTCTGGTTTCAAAAGCTGTCTTTCTATTGACTAGCATGTTGCTTGATGAATACATCATTACCTAATTCTTAAAAACTGCTCAATTAACTCACCACCACCTGACCCTTAAAAATTAGTGGAATTTGTTTAGGGATGTGTCAGAGACTCAGGCTAATCCAGGCTAATCTTACTCTGGGGAATCTAGAATTAACCTATAATCAGTTACCTTATTCTCTAAATATTGAATACTGCACAACCACAAACCCAGATTGGTAACTACTGTAGAGAAGACAGAGGTGGGGAGAGAGAAGAGGAGAAAAAGAAGAGAGGGAGAGGGAACATGAGAAAAGCACAGTTCCTAAAACTAGTTTCACCCTTGCTGTTGTTAAGTGTCATTGAGTTGTGTCCAACTCATAGTGACCCTCATAGGGTTTTCAATGGCTGACTGTTTCAGGATTGCCTTGGGTGTGGATTGCCACATCCTTCTCCTGTTTGTGCGATGCTGGGAATTGAACTCAGGACCTCAGAGACTGCAGAGCAGAGCTCTACCAACTGAGCTAAATCCCAGCCCCGTTTTACCCTTAGTCCTGGTGATAATCTGCTCTGGAGCCCTACAAAGTTAAGCGACAATACCAAATTATTTACATGAGGCCATCATGCACTCCCCAAACAGCACCTATTTAGCTGAGAGCTGAGCTCATTTGAGTACATCATGCTGATTCCAAAGGCCTTTAAATATTTTATTTGTACGTAGTTCATTAGGAAGCAAACACCAAACATAAATTGCTGTAAGTTGGTTATTCTATGTCACTCTCACTTCTCATATCTAGAAATTATTACTCACTACTATAAGTAACTAAGAAGTATAGTGGAAACACCTCTATCACTTAATAGGCATGTGACCAGTGGCAAGTTGAATGCACAACTTCTACTTCAATTTTTTCAACTATAAAACAAGGATTGTAATAGTTCATGTACTGTGTTATATTGCAAGGGTTAAATAGGATATTAATGAAGTCCTCAATACATACAAGCTATCACGTACTAAGAACTGAAGTATAAGCCAGGTGTGGTGGAACATGCCTCTAATTCCAGGGACTCAGAAGGATCTTCAATTTGAGGTCAGATGTAGCCTGCAGAACTTAGGGAGACCCTATGTCCAAGTTAAAAAAGCATTAAAAATTGGCCGGAGTGCAGCCCAAAGATAGAGCACTTTCAAAGTATGTGTGAGGCCCTGAGTTTAACCTCTAAATACTACCAAAAAATAAAAATAAAAACCTGAGGTACAGAGGTAAGAGTCTATAGTATAAAGGAAATAAAGTGATGACATCTTGACATTATTATCCCTAAGAAATATTTACATATAATGCCTAAGGGGAAAAATCAGCATCGTAAGTCCTTTCTGAAACAAAGTTATCAAACAATGCACATGTTTGATGAAACTAGAAACTTTAGAATTATTTTGGCCATTCACCTCGGAATTAGCACCACTTTCAATCGCCTTGTTGGAAGACATTTCTCCACAGGTCTGTTATGTTTCTGCATATCTCATGAATAGAGGCAGAGACAGACTACATATTTTCAAAAATGTTTATATGGCAAACTGCCTTGGAAGACAGAGACAATATAAGTGGAGGACAGATTTGTGTGTTGTCCAGAAAAATAATCCTCTGGGGCAAGTTAGATGGGTTTGCTGGCAGTCCTCTTTAAAAGATTGGGTTTTCCCAAGCTTAGGCTTTGCAGTAGCCATTTGGGCTACCCAGCATCAACTTCACCAGGCAGGAAAAGCAGGGGGAACTCAGGTAAACCAAGCACTTGCTGCATATCATGCTGGGTCCATTGTCATTGACTCAGAGTTGCCTGCATCTATGAGATTTTGATTGGCCAGCATACCAGTAGGATAAAATCTCAGATCCTGTATGTTTTTTGACACAACACCATCTCATGATGTTCATTGCTATGGCTTAGGTTTTTGTTTTTGTTTTTTTCAATTTGGCCCTGAGGTCTTTCTCTTCAGAGCAGCCATAAGCCAAGATAGCTTCTCTAGCAGAGCCCTAACTGGGGAGAGGGGGGAATCAAGCACTGGTGTGTCAGTCAGGGGAGACACAACAAGGATGTAAAACCAAAATGCATGAATCAGAAGAAGTGTATTACTTACACATCCCAGAGAGGTCAGGGGTGCCACCAGCAGGCCATCGGGATGTCTGGAGATCACAAGGAGCTCACAGGTGGTGGGGGGAGGCCTGTGGGATGATGCCTTAGGCTTTCCCACAGCAGTGGTGGACTGGCTAGTTTGAAGAAAACACGCACAAGGGGGAACGTTTCTTTATAGGACTCTGATACTTCCCATTAGGTTAATTATGATCAGTAGCTGTGGAATGTGTTGGGTTTTAGGTCAGTGAGATAAGAAACAAGTGGGCCATGCTGCAAGCAATCATACAGAGAAGGGAAGCTTTTACCAGGACAAAACAGACAAGGTATAGGTATTACCAGGTTTGAACCCACTCCTGTCAGACCTAAACATTGTTTAACTATATTAAACAATGAGTCCACCTCTATAAAGCCTAGATCCATCTTCTGTCAAAGTCTCAATATCAACTGGTAACACCTGATTCTATTTGCAGCCATACTTTACTGAGTATGCACTGAACACCTTGTTTAAAAGCCTTGTATCTCAACAGTACTCTTGAAAGTGTGTTCAGACCAACTGGGATGGCATCACTAGGGAGCTTGCTAATCAAGCAAATTCTCCAGTCCCACCCTGGACCTACTATATCAGAAGGTCCCAGGCTGGGTCTCTCAGTCTATCCTCCAAGAAAATCTCCCAGTGCTTCCAACGTGCACTAAGAGTAAGAACCCCAACCCATAACAAGGCAAACAAGTGCAGAAATGCTCAAGCAGAATTGTATTATCGTGACAGCAAGTTTGCACAGCTGTGAGAAATAACCAACAACAAACTATTTGTTCTAAAACTCTTCTCTCGAAAAATCTGGTAAGTTAGATATAGTAGAGATGAATAGGTGAGACATAAACCACTTGTTGAATTGTTACCAATTCAGAAATTTAATCATTATTTAGAATCTTGCATTTCGCATTAATACAGTTTGATGGATGTTTGTCTCTGAGACAATTAACTGTAACTAGGAAACTGTAAAATAACGAAAAATGATGTTTGTCTTGTAGACAAAATATGTAGAACAAATGCATAATATGTTACACTCAAAGGTACATTGGAAACTGTAGAAGTGTTATTGAATCTTCAGTGTTCTAAAAAGTAATAATTGGAGCCAGATGCAGTGGTGCATGCCTGTAATCCCAGCACCTCAGGAGGTGGATGCAGGAGAATCAAAAGTTCAAGGCCAGAGGCAGCCTGTGTGATTAGCTAGACCCTGTTTCAAACTAATAAAAATAAATAAAAGTAAAAAGTGGGCTGGAGGTGCAGCCCAATGGTAGGGCACTTGCAAAGTCTGTGCAAGGCCTGGGTTCAACCCCCAACTACCACCTAATAATAATAATAATAATTGGCATTCATATTGTTGGATTTTATCATTGTACTTTCATGTATGCATACATACAAGTTACATAGGTACATATGAAACTTCTGATAAATAAAAACAGAGTAGTAAGCAGGAAAAGCAGGTTAAAAATTGATAAAAATTTATTTTGATACTTATGTTGAAAACTAACTTAAATGATTTATCCTACCAGTAAAGGAGGGTGAATGCATGGCATACTGTGGTAACCTTTCGTCCTAGGAGGTGGGAAATCACAATGATGTGTAAATCAGTCAATCAAATTTGTAAAGTCTGAAATTTACCTGATTTATTAAATATGGGAAACATCCTTCACTATTAATGTGACAAAAATAACATGTCATTCTTTTTGTCCCCTTTTCTAAAGAATGTATTTTTTAAATGCTGAAGATTCAGTAGCTATTTAGACTCATTTTCACTTGAGAAATACTATCGTTATTTCTCTTGCTCTCAAGTAAGTTATAATAATTTTAGTAAAAGCGTCTGGTAACTGACATTATGAAATAATTGCTTTATGATTCTCATATTATTATCCTAAAACTTTCTGCTCATAGTTCTTCGATATAAGACTTGTAAGTGGTGACAAAAGTTTAAGCTCTTAGCTCTCAAGTGCAAAGTTCAAGAAAACTTCTTTTTGTCCATTTTGAGAAAAACTTAAATTGTATATTTATTATACAATACAACTCATATGTTAAAACTGATTATTAAGATGTGTGTAGCTCTTTATAAATTATGAAATTTATTTTTCTTATTGTATGTCAGTGGACCATCATAATGACATAAGAATAAAAAACAGACACAGATCTTTTTAATACTGAGCCTTTACCAGGTGCTTTTCAAGAATTATCCCTTCCATTTTTCCTGTAAATGTAGTAGACACTACTACTAACTCCATTTTTTAGATAGGTAAACAGTCATTACAGACCTTAAATTCTTCTAAATCACAGGCTACTAAGTAGTAGAGGTGCTAGAACTTGAATAGAAGCTACCTATGCCAGAGTCCTTGCCTCTACCCTACCTGATGAAAAGACTTTTACACAACTTGTTCTCAATGTCACTTAAGTAGAAGATGAAGAACGCTACCACCTCCTCCTCCCCATCTCTATGAATGCTTGGAGCTCAGTAACAATTCAAAATGTTTATTTGAAGTTTTACAATGCTTGCTTAAAGTTTCTGTATAATTAAGTTTGCTTAAATTTCAATTTCCTGGCCCAGGTGGGGGGTTCTCCGAGGAGGACTGGGTGGGAATTCCGAGATAAACCACAAGAATGTACTGGCCATAGGTCATCCAGCACGGATGGCTGAAACTTCCTAAAACCCGCCTCTAGGAGCTTTCCTTCAAACTGACCCAATCAGGATAAAAGGTCGGGGTCTCAGCCAATTGCCAAAGAACAAATTCCATTATGTCTCCCTACCACCCGCTCAAACTGTATAATAATCCAAGAAGCCCCAGCCTCGGGGCGCCTTCCTTCCCTTGCTAGGGAGACTCTATGGAGGGTTGACCCAAGTGCCGGAAATAAAGCCTCTTGCTTATTGCATCGATCCATGTCTCAGTGTCTCTCTGGGGCCTCTCTTCAAAGATCCTAATTTGGGGTCTTACAAAGACAAACTATGAATAGGAATATTATTCTCATCCCATGTACAGCACAGTGCATCTCTGGATGTGTGTCAAACAATGAATTCTTGTTAGATGCTGTTGAGTCAGGTCCTACTTATAGAGACCCTCATAGGGTTTTCAATGGCTGATTGTTGGGGGATTGCTTCAGGAGTGGATTGCCACAACCTTCTCCCATTTTTGCAGTGCTGGGGATCAAACCTGGGTTGTCAGAGAGTACAGAGCAACGTCTACCAACTGAGCTAAACCCCAGCCCAAACAATGAATGAAGCACTTGAAAAAAAAAGTCTTCTTCAGGCTTTACTCAATTTTATCTTCACTTTTAAATTAGTAGCATGCTTTTACATCAAAGTACAGTTGGCTTTCTATGTGTGGTTTCTACCTCCATATATTCAAGAAACCTCAGAGAGAAAAATATTTTTTAAAAAATTGTATTGAGCATGCACAGACATTTTTCTTCTCATACCCCAAACAATAGGACAATTATTTAACTAGCCTTTTCTTTGTATTAGGTATTATAAGTAACCTAGGGATGATATCCCCCACATCTGTCTGTCAGCTTGTCATGCTGTGGGGGCTTGCATGTTAATGTGACGCTGAAAGCTGTGCCATAGGAACTTCAGATACCAGCAGGGCCACTTATGGTGGACAGGTTTCATCTAAGCTTCCAGACTAGGAAAATGGATCTGGCTGCCCACTCCTGAAACAATTAGCCATTGAAAACCCTATGAATACCAGAGAAGCACTGCCAAATATAGTGCTGGAAAATGAGTTCCCAAGGCTGGAAGGTATTCAAGAAACAACTGGGAAAGAGTTGCCTCCTAAAAGAAGAGCTGTCATTAATGATGAGAATGGAGTAAAGCCTCTGGAACCACCATTTACTTATGTGGCACAACTCAAAATGGAAAAGACATTGTAGCTGCAACAATGAGCTCAAACATAAAAATCATGCACATGGCATAGTATATGATAGTGTTTCATTCTATTGTACATAGGGTTGCTATGAGTAGGACCCAACTCAATGGTCCCTAACAATAGAGATGATTTAAAGTATACAAGAAGATGTATATATAGGTTATATGCAACTACTATACATTTTTCAAAGGAACTGAGCATCTTCAGATTTGAGGGTCCTTAAACCAATCCCCCAGGAATACCAACAGATGACTGTATTTTTCTCTCCCTTTTCTCTTCAACATCTGGGTGCAGCATTAAGAAGCTGGGACATTAAGTGTATCAAAAAGCTAGATAGGCTATACTGTAGGTATCCAGTCTGTGACCTGACTGACGCCATCTTGAGTCATAAACACCAAGAATACCCTCAAGTAATGCTGGTCTGTTTTCCCTGCAATTTTCCAGCATACAAAAATAAATAAACAAACAAAAAACCTTTAGAGTGGTATTATTGTTTTTAGGTGCCCTCAAGTTGACTCCAACTCATAACGACCCTCATAGGGCTTTCAATGGCTGATTGTTTTTGATATTGCTTTGTGAGTGCATTGCCACATCCTTCTCCTATTATCATGATGCTAGGGATCGAACCTGGGTCCTCAAAGAGTATAGAGCAGTACTCTACCAACTGAGCTAAGCCCCAGCCCCTTAAGAGTGGTATACGGGGCTTTAAGAAAGACTGAACCTTGGGGAAATCAGCATCAGAAATGGGCCTGATGTCATTGATGGCTATTTCAAATGAATCAAGTACATTCTGGATTGGCAGAAAGTCACTTTTGTGACTTTCGACCAAGCCCCTCCCTCTGATTGAAGTTGCAGAGATTTACTGGTCTTATTGCCACCCTTTAATACACTTCTGTCACAAATCACCAATAAACTGCACTCTGTGCAATACTGCATCTGTCTGCCTCTTTCTTCTCTTTTCATGGCAACTTTCACATTCATTAGCTGGTCCTTTACAGTAGATTTTTTTCCAGAATAAGTACATAAAGAGACAACTCAAAAGTGGAAATGTTACTGTCAATAAGAATTGATTTTTAAAAAAGAATGTTAGCAAACAAAATGTAAAATTAAAAAAAAAAAATGAAAGATGCATTGTGAGAGTACTGTTTTCTCCTCAGAAACTCCATTACCTCTAACTCTTTCTGGGAAATTCTATGATGTATATCATACAAAAGGCAAATGAAGGGGAATAATGGTGCTTAGTTTGGACATAGAGATTGTATTCACCCCGGAAAGTTTAGAAGGGAAGATATGAAAGTTTCTTACAAAGTACTTATTTGCCCAGGTATCTGTGCACTTTCAAGAAAATAATTTCTCCTAAAGAAAGGGAAAACAGACAAAAATATATGTGCATTGAAGAGATATGCCAGATTTGGAAAAGATGGGAAAGGTTGTGAATGAAACCTCATGAATATACCCATTATTGTTTTTATCTCAGATCTCAAGGACTCTTAAAAGAAAATACTAAAAGTTATTTCATCAAAATCTTTGTAAGAAACTGAACTCAAAAGACAATATTATTTGGATGTGTGTCACACAACATTTAGTTTACAGATAAGCATTAGGAAAAAATGCAGATAGATTTAAATTCATCTGAAAGAAAGTTAATAAAGAAATTAGAACAATTACAGTTAATATTTGTGCTGTGTGTGGTGGTACAAAGGGCCTGTAATCTGAGTGAATCAGGAGACTGAGGCAGAAGGATCATGATTTCCAGGCCAGGAAGGCCGGCTGGACACCTTCTCTCAAATAAAAAATAAAAATGTGCTGGGAGTGCGACTCAGTGATAGAACACTTGACTAGCACATGTGAGGACCTGAGTTCAACATCCCAGTCTGAAAACAATATGCAATAGTATTATAATTCCAGCAACATGTATAGATGAGAATCATTTGTTTGTATTTTCAATTATTATATCACAAAAGAAATAAAAGAAAATAAAAGAAATAAAAGAAAAGACATTAATAGTCAAAATTTCTGAGGAAAGAGCAGATAGCCATCAGCAAATTAAAACTGATTTAATTAACTGAATAAACCAATACCTTAGTAATCCTTTACTTTCTATATGTAGAGCTTGATCTTAGAAGCTATATAGGATACTATGATGCCTGAGAGCTAAACTTAGATATAACATGATATATCTTAGTCCACTTGAGCTTCTATAATGAAAATAGCATAGACTGGGTGGCTTAAACAATTAACATTTATTTGTTGTAGTTTGGGAGACTGGGAAGTCAAAAATCAAGGCACTGGCAGATTCAGCGTTCAGAGAAGGGCCCTCTTTATGGTTCACACATAGTTGTCTTCTTCCAGTGTATCACACACAGAGAGATAAGGGAGTTCTGTAGAGTTTTCCCCTGTCAGAGCACTAACTGCAACTATGCCTAATCACCTCCCCAAAGCCCCACCTCCTAAGACTATCACACCAGGGATTAGGCTCCAACATATGAATTTTGAAGGACTCATGCATTCAATCTCTAGCATGTTATAGTAGAAGAAAGGACCACAAAGACAAAAATAAATAAATAAAACAGACCCATGTTGTTGTTGTTGTTGTTAGGTGCCGTCAAGTCGGTATCCAACTCATAGCGACCCTCATAGGGTTTTCAATGGCTGAGTGCTTCGGAATTGCCTTGGGAGTGGATTGCCAGGCCCTTCTCCCATTTTTGCGGTGCTGGGAATTGAACTCGGGGCCTCAAAGACTGCAGCGCAGTGCTCTACCCACTGAGCTAAATCCCAGCCCAAAACAGACCCATAAGTATGTTAAAAAAATGTTTTGACTAGATAAATCTGTGAAGAAACTGGAAATTAAAATAAGACAGGGGAAAAAATATCCGCTGAGAGGAACAATTTAAACAAAACACTATAGTGGCTATATTTAAGGCATATTTTACTAATTTGGCTGATTGTCAAATAAATAGATGTACCACAAATCTGTCTAAAGAAATATGGTATCATGGGAAATTTAAAACATATTTAAAAGTCATGTGTTAAATGGTTACACTAAATATAGACAATAATAAGAGCCATAAAGTCTTATAGATATACTTCAAAGATAAGTGATTTTGAATGCTTTCATTTCAAAAAATTAGGTAAGCTTATCCTGTCTTGAAATAATTCTCTGTAGTAGAGTTTATAATTGGACAGTATAGTATTCAATCATGAGAAATGGCCATTTTTGACTCTTTAATGAATGAAATGTTTTTAAAAGTTAGAGAAGAAAAATTTTATAATTGAAAGTAAATAATCTAAGTGTCTAAAATGATATTGTTACTAATTTCCACAGAAAGTCATCTCTAAGGCACTATCTTATTGCTCCTATTCTATGCATGAGGAATTCAGTTTATCAATGTTTTTCTTTATCTTGAATGTAAGCCAATGTTTAATTGCTTCATATCCATAATTATATTAACTATGAATAAAATTTGTTTAGCAAAAAAATTGTTCTATGGCACAAAGGAGATTAATTACTAAAAGACAATAACAGTCCTTTGCTATCAATCAAACATGAAGAAAAGCAGGGCCACCTAAATGAGGATTCAGCTTCATTAACTTTCATCAAATCTCATTTGTAATATACCACCACAATATGTTCAATTCCCAGAAAGATAAATTTAATCAACCCATTAGTGTGTTGATTTGTTTACATCACCCTTCCTTGTGATCTATGCACAATCTCATATCCTCTTCAAACTGTAATACTATCATATAAAATGTCCTCCCATAGGGCTCTGGGCCATTTTCAATAAAATAAGGAAAGGCTTCCAATATCCTTAAATCCATTACTATCTTCACATAGCATTATGGAAAACAATTCATAGAATCCTATATGTCTAGATACAGGAAGGGACTTTGGAGGTCCTCAGGTCTATCCCTCTTACTCTTACAGAAGGACAAATTAAATCATAGAAGAATGTGGGACCTGAAAAATCATGAGTAATATGAAAATATTCTTCTTAAAAAACAAGGTATGCTGTTAAATGATACTACAAAATTACAAAATACAGTTCAGTGCATGTACAAGTGAACTATCTACGCTTAATAAGCTAACCATTATTGAGAGCAATAATAAATATTGTGCTCATAAAGAAGATAAAGCTTTTAAGTAAAACCTCAATAAATCTATATTCTCTAAAGATTTCTTCAACCTAATTCCACACAATCCCCTTATTATATAATTACTTAGTAGAGATTTATAAAGAGAAATCTAAGAACTATGAGGTCATAAATTTATTAATTTGCTCTATTATTAGAAAATACATACTTATAACCCATTCATTGACTATGTATTTTGCACGTTTGCATTTTAAGATACATTTTTGCATCTTCCCAATGTAAACATTCTCACTTGCATACTTATTTAAGTATAGTTATTATTTCCAGACAAAAGAAAAATTTTCAAAAGCTATTAGTTTAAAAGACTTTTGCAGTATTAGCTTTCTGATAAAGAGCTTCCCAAAGCAAGCCGGACTTATCAAGCTGCTTTGCAGGAAAAAAAAAAAAAAAAAAAGGTGTTTAATTAGGTTGTCTCACACTTCTCTAAATCTGAAAACCTAATCACCACCTTCTAACTCAAAGACCATAGCTAGTTGCTTTCAATATTATCCGTATAAAACCTTTGGTTTTCCCTTTCACTCATTTCCACCTTCTATCAGAGAAAACTTTGACTTTAAAAGTGTTGTTGGTTTTTTTTTTTTAATCAAAGAAAAAGTTAAAGAATGTCAGTCACAATAAAAAACCCAACAAATGTCCTTCTCCTGTTAATGAAGCATGTGCATGCATGTGAGTGTGTGTGTGTGTGTGTGTGTGTGTGTGTGTGTGTGAAGCACAAGTGGATATATGAAAGCAGCAAATCTAAAAATCTCAACAAAGGAAAGGGAGAAACTGAATTACAGCATTAATAGATATATTTCAAAGGAACGGGCTACAACATACAAGCTTAATCAGATGTTTTTCTCTCAATTAGAAGTCAGGGTCATGTTAGAAATACAAAGAATGATTATCATTATCTGCTGACACTGTAACCACCCTATCCCTTCCCCCCCAACAAAAATCCCAATACCTTACTACATACAGTAGGGCACTTCTTAGAGGAACATTTTCAGAAATTCTTGTATTTAAAAAATAATATTTGACTCTTTTTATCCCTCACAATTCCTGCCTTCAAGAATTTTACAGTGTAGTATAGGGAAATGAAGGGAAAAAACAAAAACAAAAACAGGATGACTTCCAATGTCATTTAACAGTCAATGAGATTCCATAGAAGAAAAGGGGAACATGACATTTAAGCACTTATAACTGTTCAACAATTTTACAATGACCCTATCAATGGTAACCCTATTACTAACATGATATTAAAGGTATAGAAACTCTTTCAGAACAGGCCCCAAGTCACTGAGCTAATAAACTGGAAATATATTGTTGTTATTAAGTGCCATCCAGTCAGGTCTGACTCACAGCAACCCTATGTACAAAAGAACAAAACACTCCCTGACACCGTGCCATGTCCAGCATTATGTCAGTGCTTTTTTGCTATCTATAGGGTTTTCAATGGCTGATTGTTTCAGGAGTAGGCTGGCAGGCACTTCTCTCATTTTTCTGGTGCTGGGAATCAAACCCAGGGACTTAGAGAGCACAGAGCAGCACTCTACCAATTGAGCTAAACCCCAACCTGTGTAAATGTATAGTATATGTATATAAGATTGTTGTTGTTAGGTGCTATCAGTCAGTGTCCAACTCATAGCAACCCTATGTACAACAGGCAAAACAGTATTGTTAGTGCTTCTCTGCTATTCATAGGGTTTTCAATGGCTGATTGTTTTTTTGGGGAGTGGGTTTCCAGGTCCTTCTCCCAAGCCTACAGTGCCTGGTGTTCCCAGGTGGTCTCCCATCCAAGTACTAACCAGGCCTGACCCTGCTTAGCTTCCAAGATGTGACAGGATCGGATGCCACAGGGCTACAGCTGCAGGTGTATATAATATAGCAAGTGAAATTAATCTCTCAAGATGGAGAAAAATCTAAAAAATGAAGGTCTAGGTGGTAAACTGACACATAAAGAAAGGCTGATAAATGGTCGGTTTCCATTTATGAATCTAAGTGTAAAATGGGGAGTACATAGGGAAAAAGCAGAATAAGGAGAATAGGTACAACCTAAAATAATACCTGCCAGTAAAGAATGCCTTCTATGGAAAGTAAATCCTATTGCATAGAAGCCCGTTTTTGTTCAGCTGCTTGTTCAGAATCTACGTGAATTTACTTAAACAGATTTGGGGGTCAAGCTAAGACAAGCAGAATTATTCTTTATTAGGGGAAATAAGATGATCATCCATTGGGATGGCATATTCTGATCTCTTGAAACCATATTTTAGAATTACATGTCCTGAACTCCAACACAAGAACAAGTGGCATGTGTAAGGTAGAATCGATGCAGTGAGAAACCAGTGACAACTTCTGATTTTGCAGATACTAAAAATAAGTGAAATGGAGAGAGGAAATTAAATATTTGAGTTTAATTTTAAATATAATAGTACTTTTGTAGCGCAAACTTAAACTCTTCTTCTAACTTTCCCCAGGGATCTTTGGTATAACATTTCATCATCACTTTGGTAAATGGGAGAAATGTATGTAGTTTCCTTTGGATTCATAAGACATGTAAAGAAGAGATCACAAATGTGGAAGAAAAGTTTGATGCAAAAAAAAAAATGGCATTGTTAGAAAGCCAAAAAATCTTGAGGAAGGAATTTCAGAGGAAATGCTGTTTGTTGAGTTTGAGAATTGGGAGTATATATGGAATCTGAGCATCGGATTAGAGATCTCAATATTTTGGGATGGAGAACTAGAACTTAAAAATGTGATGGTTTACACTGAATAGACATCTTATATGTGGAGATTTTAATGTGATCATAAAAAGAATATAAAGAGAATGATAAAGGAAGTCAAGGATTGATCATTTTCATAACTAACATCTGTTTGCAAGAGAAAAAGCTCAACAGATTTGGTTCCACAATGTTCAAATCAGAAGGAGTAATAAAAATGTAGGGGTATAAGTATTAAATAAATTTTCTTTGGTTGGGGAACAGTTGCTTGGCAAATATTCCTATGCCTTCTATATAATACTTTCCACTGATTCTATGTTGTTGTTGTTGTTGTTGTTAAGTGCCATTGAGTTGGGTCTGACTCAAAGCAACTCTATGTACAACAGAACAAAACACTACCCAACACTGCGCTATGCACACAGTCTTTTTATATTTGAGCCAATTGTTGTAGCCACTATGGCTCTTCTCATTTTGAATCATGCCACATCAGCAAATAGAAGTCTCAGATGCTTTACTCCATTCATTAAGGTTGACTCTACTTTGAGGAGGTAACTCTTCCCAAGTTGTTTCTTGAGTGCCTTCCAGCCTGAGAGTTCCCTTTCTAGCACTATATTTGATACTGCTTTTCTGCTATTCATAGAGTTTTCAATGGCTAATTGTTTCAGGTATGAGCTGCCAGGTACTGCTCCCTAATCTTGGTCTGGAAACTCTACTGAAACCTGTCCACCATGGGTAGCCCTGCTGGTATCTAAAATACCAGTATCATAACTTTCAATATTACAGCAACATACAAGCCCCTACAGCACAACAAACTGACAGACACATGGGGGATTGATTCTATATTGGCTTTCAAATTATAATAACTAGAGTAGCCATTCCCTTCATTTCTTTTTTGCAACATCTAACATGAATACTACACACACACACACACACACACACACACACACACACACACACACACACACAATGTTTGGTGTCTGTATCTTTCAAAACTAAAACAGTTATTATATCAATGTCCTCTTGGAATCATCAATTACATTGGATTTAAATCCCACTTGTTCTCATTTCTAATCTCCTTTGTCTGGTACATTTGGGGCTAAACCATATTGGTGAGTAAGGAGCTGATCTCAAGAGGCTGTATACGATTTAGCCTAAAGCTTTATGGTTACATCTGGGGAGAGAATTGTGTTTTACCTGGGCTTTACCCTTAAATAATTCAGAACAGTAAATGAGGCCAAACATATGCAATAAATGCTCAAATACTATTAATATTAAACACAACTAGAATTTTTTTAGGTAACTTCAAGCAATACACATTTACACATTATCCATTTCTTTATTGCAATGGCCACATGAAAAGAGGAAATTAATCTCTTCTATCATGTGTCTCCAAAATAGTCCTGGGCAAACTGACAAATATCTGGGATATTTTAGCAGTTTTTGGAATTAACAATCATTGCTCCCATTGTAGTTTGCCAAATCTTTTCACATGCGTGGGTATGTAGGAATATTTTTAAGTCTAAAAAAGATTTAGCATGAACCAAAATGAAATGCCTTGTTTATATAGACGACTTAAAAGGAATCTAAGCAAAATATTTATCATACTTGAGCACACTGTACTCTATGTAAATGTATACTACATTGAAATGAGTATAAAATAATCTACTATATTTCATAGTTACTGTTTTCTGAATCAAAACTCAAAACATAAATTTGTAATGTTTTGGAAACCTTACAAACTCAGCCTTATTTGGTTGTTTTTATCCTCCCCCAACTCCACCCAAAATTCAATATTTGAAGCACAGGCCTCAACAAAAACAAATGTATTTAGCATTCTAGCAGTTATATTTGGTATGTTTTAAATTTACCTTTGATTGTTGTTGTTTTGTTGTTAGGTGCCATCGAGTTGGTGTCCAAATCATAGCAACCCTATGTACAACAGATGAAACATTATTGTTGTGCTTCTCTGCTATTCATAGGGTTTTCAATGGCTGCTTGTTTTTTAGGAGTGGGTGGCCGGGTCCTTCTCCCTACTTTTGACTACCTGCTTCATAACTTGAAAATTGATTTGGTGGTACTAAATGACACGTAAGAACACACATGTATATTTATTGCTTTCAATTGTTTCCTTGGTCTACTAAGTATATTTTATCAACTTCATAATGAGATTATTATAAAAAGATCACATTTGTACAACTGCTTTCCTCATTCACTGGAACCTCACTATAATAACTGTAGCACCAAAATTATAAGGCTACATTATTTTTCTGGTAACAAATACAATTAAATGAGGTAGTTTTTGTTGAATTAAATTTCTAAAACTAATTTATACTGTAGCTGCTCAAAGCCCTATGAATCTCCATGTATGTTGGCACCAGCCATTGACAAGAGTCTGAATAATTCTTCCATGAGCTTCTCCATAGAATTGGGTGAGCAGTTACCACAAGCACCCCTCCAGCTGGAATAGCTGCATGAAGAAAACTCTATTGGTCAATTCATGGCACAAAAGGTCTCAATTCTATGGTCTCAATTTTTCTCTTGAAGATAACAAATTGGCTTCGGCTTTGTAACCCCATAAAACCAAATACCAAATAAATTTCTGCAAGCTTATACAGAGTTGGGAACACATATCTTTACTTCTTATACTAGAACGGGGGGAAAAAAAGAACATGGATAGGAAAACACCATACAAGAGTCAATGAAGTTTGATGGTGGATCTCATACTCACTTTTCCTTGTATCTTTATTTTTTAAGCGAACCCTAGCT
This sequence comes from Pedetes capensis, assembly GCA_007922755.1. Lineage (NCBI taxonomy): Eukaryota > Metazoa > Chordata > Mammalia > Rodentia > Pedetidae > Pedetes > Pedetes capensis. The sequence continues at coordinate 11,051 of VMDO01007574.1, read as the reverse complement.
ATTAAGCTAAAGTCAAAGCGGAAACATTAAAGTCTTAACAAGAGGGCAAATTATACTGCATCAAAATTTCAATGAAGTTTGATGGTGGATCTCATACTCACTTTTCCTTGTATCTTTATTTTTTAAGCGAACCCTAGCTATTAAGCTAAAGTCAAAGCGGAAACATTAAAGTCTTAACAAGAGGGCAAATTATACTGCATCAAAATTTCAATGAAATATTATTATGATGTTTTAATGAAAAAATAATTCTGAAAACATTTTCAGACTTTGGGAAAGAGCATACACAACAGCAATGCTTTAGAAAGGTCAGATCATGGAGAGGAGAAGACAGGGTAAGAGTAAAATTTTCTATGAGGAAGGACTGAAGAAAATATGATGAAGTCTCAAGTGTATTCTATAAAGATATCCAGTAATGGAGGGTGAGCAGCACTGTACTTTTACATCTACCTAGAACAACAAGAGGGCTGAGGTTCAGCTCAGTTGGTAGAGTGCTGCTCTGTGCTCTCTGAGGCCCTGGGTTAAATCCCCAGTGCTGCAAAAACTGAACAAGGACATAGCAGTCCACTGCTGAAGCAATCTTGAAACAATAAGCCATTGTAAACCCCACAAATAGCAGAGAAGCACTGACATGATGCTGTGCATGGCACAGTGTTGAGTGTGTTTTGTTCTGTTGTACATATGGTTGCTATGAGTTGGACACCCACTCCACGGCACCTAATAACAACAAAGTACAAAAAGAAAGCAAGAGCGAGAATGAGAGTAAGAGAAAGAGAACAATTCCAAGCAGTTACATGAAGGTGATCATAATAGGCACATATTGCACTTTCACGTCTTGTACAGAGAATGTCTTACATGTGACTTTTTGTATTTTTTTTAGTGAATCATTCTTAAAGTATCTTTTTAAATTTATGTTGTATCTCAATTCAATTATTCCATTACCAATTTAATCTACAGTCTATTAAAGACACTGTAGTTGGTGTCAGGGACAAAAGTATAAAAGAGAGTCCCTGTGTTGAAGAATTACATGGTCTCTTAAGGGGGGTCTTAAAGGACCCCCGCCATCAATGAGTAGGCTGATGGAAGTGAGTGGTGCAAGGGAACATCTAATGTCAAACAGGCTGGGATGCGACATCAGGCGAGGTCCCACTGAAAACGTGATTTCTGAACTGTCTCTTAAAATTAAATAGGAAATAAGTATGAAGGGTGTTGAAAGTATTTAGATAAGGCACAGGTTTAAGAATGAAGGGACAGTGGTGAATGATGAGGCTAGATAAATAGGAAACAAATATTTAAAGATCTTGCTTACTATTGGGCCTGGATATTTGTTAATAGATCTGTAGGACACTGTACATGCAACTAAATTTCCTCCTTACAATGGGAAGCCTCCTTTCCTTAATCCAGGGTATTATTTCCTCCAGAGTCTAATCATTTCCACCCTCTATCTGGTATTTTTAAAACCCTTTGGCCTAGTGAAATCTCTTATCAAATTAAAGATTTCAACCCTCTCACAGGTTGGCCTGGCTCAGGCTGGGAAACTTGCAAAGTAACTTGCACAAATTTTATACTAGCCACTTGGATTACCATTGAAGATTTGCTGTAACCCCTAATGACTGAATCAGGAGGAAGGATAGATAATGGCAGAAAGGGTCTCAGTGGGCTGAGTTTTCATTTGCAATGGTCAGGTATGGGGGGAAGCCCAATGCTCACTCTGTCTCCTGGAAGCTTTAATGGTTCTATAGAGATTCTCTCACCGAGCATCTCTAAATGTGGTCCCATAGCAATGTTGATTCCTTCCCCAGCTAGCCTGTGAGTCTCTCCATCAAATTTGGATTCTACACCCAAATAATCTGGTAATCTACAACCAGGCTCTTTTGTTTGGGCACATCTTGACTCCCACAAAGTACACTCTTTGCTTTTTATTACATAGCCTTAAAGTAGGAGTTCAGCTAACTCCAGAACTAGATTTTGGGATCATTTTTCAGGTTGTGAGTGGTCTAAAATCCACCTTTAGAGTGATAATCCCACTCATAATCCTTAACTTTGGAACCTAGCCGAAATTTCCACATAGGAAGAACACCATACTAACGAATCAGTTTACTATGCTATGGTGTTTGTGTTTTATTCCAAAGACAGTGCCACTAAAGATGGCTGGAAAGATGGACAGGAGGAACATACCTGAGATAGGAATTCCTGGTGGATAGCTACTGCAGTAAGATAACAGGGAGAAAATGAAAAGACTTCCCAGATTAAACTAGTAGCATTAGACATGGTAATATAAGAAAAATAAGAAGGTCAAAGTGAGATGATTAGGCTTAGAGAGCCAATGGTGTTTTTTTATTTTTTATTTATTTTCTATTTTTATGGTTCATTTGTAGGTTTGTTTGTAGATTTGTTTGCTTTAAAGAAAAAAATAGAGAAGGCAGGAACAGGTGAGGGGGAATAGCAAAGTCATTAAAAAGTAGGAAAAGAGATCCAAACAACAAGAGCAAATTGTTAGACTTGAACAAAATAAAGTCCAATTTACCTGAGTCAGAAATAAAGGAGATGGATGAAGAAGGTTCAAGATGAGAACGGAAAAAGAAAGTGAGGGTCTTCCTACCTGGTGCTCTCTTTTTTGTCTCTGGACAGAGTTGGTTTAAAATAAAGGAGGATATGAGAAAATGGGAGAAAAATAGGATAGGTTTGAAAGAATACATATTTTAGAGAACTGAGTGAGAGCATTATCTAGGAATAAACAAAAATGTTCCACATCACCCAATTATGTTTTTGAGAAAAATAATCTTTTCCTAAATGAACTTTTAAAAATAAAAGTATTGAATAATAGCAAATTAATGCAAAATTATGGCTAGTTTAAGCATTTAACTATCTAATAAATAATTATTTTAACACAGAAAGAATAAGTTATTTCTTCAAGCAATAAAACTTAAAAAGTGGTTAATCTTTACTAAGAATTACTTAATTCAAAACATTGTTACTGTGACAGAATACAATATTTGGGAATGTTCAATCACAAAATCTAACCTCTAAGAGTAATTCATGAGGTGAATAGGAATAGGATATTTTTCATCTCATCTAATCAATAGATCAACAATAGGCTTAAACATAAAAAAGATCATGTGCATGGCACAGTGTCAAGGAGTGTTTTATTCTGTTGTACCTCAGATTGCCATGAGTCAGACCCAACTTGATGGCATCTGATGTTTTATGTCTAAAATAAGCTTATTTTTCTAATTCAAGAATTTAGAAATGTTTAAAATCATGTATGTGCTACAACTTTCTAAACCCTGAATCATAACACAATGTAAGGCATTACACTGGAAAGACTTGACAGACATATAATTTTATAATATATGAGATAGAAGGATGAATTACAAAAGGAACTTTTACCATGTGGTAGAAATTTCTTTTAATGCACTGTGATATTTTACAACCACTTAAACTTCAAAGCTTTGTTAAACTTGATCACTCTCCACAAATTCTGTTCTGTAGGATGTGTCCATAGACATGGCACTAACAAGTGAGAAACCATTTTTCAGAAGAATTAAACATTCAGTTATAATTCTCTTTAGTACAATATGTAAGAAAACAAGATTTCCAAAACAAAAATTGAGCTACATATTTTATCCTTCTAATATCTCTTTGCCTGCAGCTGTAGCCCTGTGGCATCTGATCCCATCAGATCTCAGAAGCTAAGCAGAGTCAGGCCTGGTTAGTACTTGGATGGGAGATTGCCCAGGAACAACAGGTGCTGTAGGCTTGAGAGAAGGACCTGGCAAACCACTCCCAAAAATCAATCCGCCATTGAAAACCCTATGAACAGCAGAGAAGGACAGACAATAGTGTTTTGCCTGCTGTACGTAGAGTCGCTTTGCATCGGATGCCAACTTGAGGGCACCTAACAACAACAAAAATATCTGTTTGAAAACTATATGTATATATGTACACATACAGCTTTGTGCTTCTAACTATATTTTAGTTTATCTTGTTACCCTGTTAATGACATTTATTTAAAACTGTGTATATATGGCATATTATATATACACAAATGTGCACATATGTGTGTATATTTGTTCATATACATACAGTTATGCATATATATGTATGCATATATATATGAAGAATTAAACATTAAACATATGCATATATATGCACACACATATATGCACTAAAGGGAAGGATATGCAGCACTATATTTTTCCACATCAGAAAAAATTATTAAATGGCAGTGTCTGGTCTGAATTCAATACACACAGAGAGGAATCCCAGTCCCTGTCCTCAATGATTTCATGGTCCTTTGAGCACCTCATTCCTTTCTATATCCCCAGTAAACAACAACAATAAGTGGGTATGATTTGCTGTAATCCAAGCACCATGCTAAGCATTCCACAGGTATAATCTCATTTGATTGGCTAACCACTTAGTATCACTAAGTGCCACATTTTGCAAATGAAGAAACCAAGTCCAAGTCGCAGAGACTAAAAGACTAGAGAAGCAGCAAGAAGGGAGGAGTGTGACAGTGGGGAGCAAGCATATTATGTTCCTATCTTGACTCAGTCATAAACATTATATGCGGATGCTGGGCAAGTCCTTTTGCCTAGTTACGCCTCAACATTACTACCTGCAAATGCACAGGTCGAGTTCTCTAAGGCACCTAGAGCATTTGCAAGGTCCTAAGGTAGTGTTCCCCAAACTCTGAGCTCATTAGAAAGACTTGTGGAGCTTCCAAATATCTCGATGACATGGTTGTACCCCACACCATCTAAATCAGAATGACTGGGGATTAAGGTCAAGCATGGGTTTTAATGTGGGACTTTTTTTTTTTCCAGTACTGGGGATTGAACCCAGGGCCTCATGTTTGCATGCTTTGCAAGTGCTGGACCATTGAACTGCATGCCAAGCCCATTTTTTTATTTTCTGAGACAGGGTCTTGCTAAATTACTCAGACTGCCTCTGGTCTCAAACTTGCGACCCTCCTGCCTCCTCCTCCCAAGTCGCTGGACAGAGGAGTTATGGAGAGGAAGCCTAATAAAGAAAACATTAATCCTCGACTCCATTAATACTATGCTACTCCGTTGAAACAGTTTGTGGTCTTCTTTTTTATTCAACACTAAGGAGGCAGTTTGTGTAAGTTCAAATTTCCATAAGCATCTATAACCCATCCATTATGAAAATTGAGCTTCCTAAGGAGTTTCACTTAATATTCCAAACTGCAGCTATTCTCATTTCCTCACTTGTCTTGCCTCTGTCTTTATAGGACAGCCAGTGTGTAGATACCTTCCCTTGTAGACTCTTGTGATTCTACTTTATAGCTGGGATAATCACAGGTACTGTTGTCCCTAATGCTATCACCTTGTCCAAAGAATTAGGCATTATTTATATATTTTTATCATTTTCATAAATTTATTTTTCTTTCACTAGTTTGTATTTACTTATTTATTTATCTGCATTGATGGGTCAATTACATAAGTATTGATTATTATATGTGTGCTCAGTTTGTGAGTATATGCAGTACATTACAAAAATCCATAATGAGAACAGGAAATACATGTTTTAGAAAAATTAATAAAAAGAAAATGCCTTGTTAGGTTATATTATGATAACTAATGCTAACTATTAAAGAGATTAGGTTTGTTAATATCACAAATGAGCATAAATTCACGGGCTCTGGAACATGTAAAAACTGTTTTGAAGTAATATACCTTAAAAGCTTCAATTCAGTAATGAATTATGCTGGCTTTGTGTGAGAACTTTATACAAGACACTTCAACATATGGAGACAAAGATTCTAATCCCTTCTGAACCTACTATCCTTAACCCTATTTACATTAGCATGGAGAAATAAGAAATTAATTAACTCTCTTCAGCCAAAAAATACCTTCCATACATGAATCACAAAACCATTATGCTTTGTGAAAGAAGACAGATACAAAAAAGAACAAATACTGCATGATTTCACTTTATGAAACACAAGAATAAGAAAAACAAGCCTAGAAGACAGAAATCAGAATACTGTTTGCCTGGGGTAAACTAATTTTCCTTGAGTAGAGAAAAGCATCTAAACATGTATGTATATAGCATATGTATAACACATATTCATATGTATTCCAAGGACCATTGCAACATATGGTACAGAAATTACTGATAGCAGTCTAACCTTCTTTTCTGAAAGATCTACTTAAAATGTATTTTACGCATTGTTTAACAAAAAGAAAATATATTCCATAGTATTAGGAGTGCAAATATTTATATACTTGTCCCACATTCATAAATATATAACATTCATATAAAAATTTATAGAATATTCATATATTCATGCATCATAACTTTAACCAGGATAAATTTTTAGATAATGAGATTTTTTAAATGATTGCTCTTAAATCATTCTCTATTGTCTTATTTTTCCTTTAAGTAATATGCATAGATTTTTATTTGAAGAGGATATTTCTACCTTTAAAGAAATAAATATAGCTATCAAGTGTAGCCTTATTTCTTTTTTTATTTTATTTTTATTTTATTTTATTTTTTAGTTTTTGCTATACTGGGGGTTGAACCCAGGGCCTCATGCTTGCATGATTTGCAAGTGCTGGATCACTGAGCTGCACCCTTGGCCTTTTTTTTTTTTTTCTTTTACTTTTTTGAGACGGGGTCTCAATAAGTTACACAGACCGCCTCTGGTCTCAAACTTGCGATCCTCCTGCCTCTGCCTCCCAAGTGTCTGGGATTACAGGTATGCATCACCACACCCGGCTAAGTATAGCCTTATTTCTATCTTCTCCTTGATAAATAAAGAATACATGTTCTTGTGTATTACTCTCATGGCTTTGAATTTGTGTGATGTTACTCTGTACAATTTTGGCTTGCCATAAATTTATATCTTGAATATACTCCTATATTCTGATCCTTCAATATCTTATTCTTTTGTTGCAAAATAATGCCAAGTTGTGAACATACCCTATTTACAGGTTATTTTGCACTTTTGAAAATAATGCATTCCTGAAGAAGACTGCAAACACTAAATACACAAAGGGAAATTCTTGGAGGAAGGATGTGTGTAAAACCATGGAATGATTTAGATATGTGAATCTTTTTAAGTAATCTGACTAAAGTCAGTCATGCAAGAAGAGAAATGAGATACATAGCTTTTAAGATGAGAGAACCAGCCAGGCGGTGGCCCACACCTTTATTCCCAAAGATTCAGGAGGTGGAGGTAGGAAGATCTCAAGTTCAAGGCCAGAGGCAACCCAGTGGTAGAGCACTTGCCAAGTATGTACAAGGCCCTAGATTCAACTCTCAGTTATTACAAAAAAGAAAAAAAAAAAAGATGAGAGCCACCTGGGACTAGACTGGTGAATGATAGTGTATGTGTATGCCTGCATGTATGTAATAGGTAACCCTATTCACTTCCAGCATCCCTTGTTCATTCACTCCTCAACAAATACCTATGTGAGACTATTACATGACTGACATTGGGGAGAAAGGTTTGTGATACAGCAGCAATGTGATAGGGCTTACCTCCAATGTCATTTTTCTGGCCAAAAATAGTTATAACCCAGTTAGTCTAAGTTACTAGAATATCTTAGAAGAAAGTGAATAGTCATCATTACTTCTATAGTGTATTTCCAAAATAGATTTCCACTTAAAAGTATTTTTAAAAGACCTACTTAAAATAGATTCAACACATATAATGTAAAATTGCTGACACTTTGAAGTATTAAAAAGCTTAAACACAGAGCTGTGATATATTCTAAAATAAATCCCATAAAAAAGACTGAGCTAAGTTCAATTTGCTCCAATAATTTTCATCATTATATTATATGACTTTTAAAATCCTTTTCATTTTGATAGATGTATGACTTTAAAAATTCCTTATAAAAAAGATCAGGTAATTAGAATTTGAAGAGAAACCCACATAGAATACATATATTTGGAAATATTCCATTAATATCTAAAGGACAATTTGTTTATGATGTATCTATGGTACTTCTTTAATCATCACTATAAAATATATACGTAATGAAATAACATGGATGTGAATTTTATTGTTTTTTCCCCAATTTATTGTATTAAATCCTGGCCCATTATTCTTGTAATCATATTTACTAGTTCAATATGAATTAATTAACTTCATTTGGGCCATGGTTATCATTTGTGTGTGTGTGGTGGGGGGTGTTTCTACATACATGTTTTAAAAATTGGCTAACTTTTAAAAGTTCTCTTTCATTCCTGGGGAAGGTTGTTGTTGTTGTTGTTAGGTGCCATTGAATCGGTATCCGACTCATAGCGACCCTCATAGGGTTTGCAATGGCTGACTGTTTCGGGATTGCCTTGGGAGTGGATTGCCAGGTCCTTCTCCCATTTATGCGGTGCTGGGAATTGAACCCAGGACCTCAGAGACTGCAGCGCAGCACTCTACCAACTGAGCTAAATCCCAGCCCCAATTGGTGTTATAACTCATACTTTTTTTTTTTTACAAGTACACCCTGTTGTGCTTGGTAAATTTAGGCTATTCTGGTTTAGGATGTATTTCATTTGGAAAAAAAGTCTCATGCCCTAAGATTAGACAACCATCACCTAATTTTGGCTCGTCTCTGAGCCTTTCACCTGGCGAAGCCTGTCCTAGAAGAGCTAAATAAAGATACAATAACCATGCCATCAAAGATTTATGTTACATTAATTATAACTCTTACCAAGTAACCATGTATATTTTACTTTATTCCTTATTTCCTAATCTGTCAAATGGCAACAGTGCTACTACTGTTATAATATTCAATAAACCAAATTAGGTATTTGGATGCATAGAAAATAAAAATAATTAGCTCCATTCAAATCAAACATTTAAAATATCCCATAAAACATGCAAACTTAATTGCAACACACACACACACACACACACACACACACACACACACACACACACACACACACACAATGCCAAACAGTTTCCATTCTGTTTCTTCAGGCAAAGCCTGAGGCTTATTATCTCTTTCGTAGGTCTCAGAATAGCAGGATATAACCAGTGCCACTTGGTGAAAAATTTAAAAGAAGGATACCAAATTTTAGAAAGGATAAAAATTATTGTTCCAATAGTGACATTACTAAATTGGAAGAATGATAGCTAATAGAGTGTATCAAAATATACAGAAAGATATAGCTGTGTTTTTATGTGTATGTGTTATAGCTAACAAAACCAAGGAATTATGATTATTTATTAATAGTTTTACTATTTTTATTTAAAATATTACTTAGAGAATAAATATTCTCTAACCATATGACCTTAGACTTGTTTATTAAAACAAATGGAAACAAAGAATTAGGTGTACTGGATGGAATTTAAGTGTTTATTAAATTACAAAAACCTCCTTTGCCAGCAGGCTTGGTGATTGTAAATTCTCAAAGAGGCATCACTGGATTTTTATGCAGCACAAGCCATCCTTTTATGAGTCTTCCCTGGCCCCACACACTAACTGCCAGCAGCCTTCATTGTGACAACCAAAGCACAGTTTTCAAAACCTCAGGGCAGAAAGGGGGAGAGACGAGAGGCTGAGGAGGAGTTTATTCAGCCTCTGGTAAAGGACATGATCTAACATCTCAGGATGCAGTGGGCTGAATTTCGTCATCCTGCTGCCCCTCTAGAAGTTGTGCGATCTTAGGCAAATTATAGTTCTCTCTGTGCCTCAGTTTATTCTTTTATAATGTGTGTTCCATAGCTGCCTTCAAGCCTCTCAAATCATTGTATGGGTGAAATGAGATAGCAACAATGAAAAAGCTTTACAAAGTATTAAAGGCCACTCAAAATTATAACATTTTGATTCATTTAACAATTATCCTGTGCTGTACTTCTCATAGCTAATTAAAGAGGATTTGAGGTTTTAAAAATAGAAGGTATTGCTGTCTAATTTGAACACACGTATACTAATTTGGAGGCTCTGTTTTTTTCAATTATCTGGCCAGAAGCAATTCTAATCTTTGACCTTGTGCTCCAGTATTAATGAGAACACTAGGTCACCTGCTGGTAGCTCCTAAGGTAAAGGAAAAGCAGCTGATTCTTAGCAGGAAAATAATAAGGTTTGCTCTGAAAACTCTAGTCTTCTGAGTGCGACAAGAAGATTAGGCCATTGTACTTTACTTCTATAGTTTTAGGAAATTATAGCTTTTTCCATTTCATAGATTGTTTTCAGTATTTCTACACAAATATACAAAAACACATAGTATACTGCCAGGCAAATACACATAAACACAAAACCATCTCTTTTCTTCGTTACTAAAATTGAAAGATCAACTCTTGCCTTCCAAAGCAGCTTATAAACTTGTCTAACTTTTAATAGTAAATAGCAATATGTCACATTCTGACTTGCTGTGAACTGCCATATACCTCAAGGGCAAGAAAAGGTGGCTGCCACTTTATATAAAGAATAGTGCTTCCACATCAAAGTGACAGAAGTCACAGCCTATATGAAATAAAGCAAGAATTACTAAAAATTACTCAGTATTTAGATTTGACCCTTAACATTGTTTTTTACTTTAAATGTTTAATAAATATGCATATATAAATATATGCATATACAAAATATACATAAAGAATAATACTTAGATTATATTTCTGACATGAGCTCTTATTTTATAGCTTTAAGTGATATCACTCATAATTTATTATAAAGCTATAGAATTTACATTAAAATAGTGGATGCAAATGATCTAATTTACCAAATTAATTTTCACTATTCCTATATTCACATGGGTTATACCTAACTACTTTGGACTTAAATATAAATTATAATTATTTTAACACCAATTCAGACAAGTTCCCATGTTTTGTCAGTAAAAAAATACATCTTAAAAATTAAAAATGTCTATTAAGTGACTAATCTTGTTCAGATTCTAAATCTTCCCTTCTAATTTGCTTCAATTGCTATTTTAATAAAATAATATTAAAATGATTTTGAAATAATTTTCATTTCATAATCAACATTCAATTTCATTAGTCTACATTTATTCAAGAAAAGCCCATTGTAGAAGATAATACCATCAAGAGATTTATTGTACGAACTGGT
>VMDO01007573.1:72285-90452 GCA_007922755.1 Pedetes capensis | reverse complement strand
AAACCTGTCCACCTTGGGTAACCTTGCTCATGTCTAAGGTTACAGTGGCAGAGCTCTCAGCCTCATCGCAACACACAAGCCCCCACGGCAAACTGACAGACATGTGGGGGCTCTGATGGTAAAATAATTAATACGAGGATGCATATATAGCATAAGAAAAAGAGAAGGAGAATAGAAAGAGGGAAGAGAGTAAAACAAGAAGGAAGCAAAAAAAAAAAAAAAAAAATACACCTCATGCATACATGCTCCCACCCACGTATAAAATCGCTTATAGTCAGGTGCGGTGGTATACACCTGCATTCCCAGCAGCTTGGGGTCGAAGGCAGGAGGCTCGCAAGCCCAAGATCACAGGCAGCCTGCGCAACCCAGAGAGACCCTGTGTCAAAAAGTAAAACTATGGGCTGGGGGCGCAGCGCAGCTTTCTGCCCACTTGGGAGACCACTTGGGAAAACCAAATCCTCTTGTGGGTGGGATGATATTCAACCCCCCCAGAGAGAGTCTGTAGTAGGTCTGCCATGTACGGCAATTGCGCTCGAAACTGTTCTTATTGTGTCTAATTGTCCCGCAAGGCTCTGCCAGAAAGGAGCAATCTGCCCGCGTGGTGCTCAGCCTCCTCCGCAGACCTCACCTTTCTCCACAGTGAAGTGAGATGACTTAGGATCCCCTCTGGTGTGTCTGGGGTCCAGGCATATGTGTGCCCGTATGTCTGTGGAGATTGCGTCTGCATGACTGTCCCGCCACAACAGGAGAGAAGGAGCCATGTTTCAGCTCTGGATGTGTACTGCTGGCACTGGTTTCCCACCGCCACAACAGGAGGGAGGGAGCAATTCCGTGCTGACTCACCCGAAAACTTGCAGTTTGTGTCCCGCAGGCAGGGTGACAGTGTGATGTCAAGGTTGCATGCTGTGTTGGGTCCGGCTCCCGTGGGTGTGTGGGCAAAGTCCCCTCCGAGTCTCCAGGATTCTATCCTGCCATCTGCCTGAAAGCGAAATGGTGTAATGGCAGTCCTGCCACTGACCTCTGTGTAATTCTTCCGAAGCCAAATGCTCGATTTCAGTGTCCATCCAGTTTCATCCTCTGTCTCCCAATCTAAACTATCACTGTTTCTATCTATTCAATGTGAGTTCTAAACCTCTCATCGAGGCTTCCCTTTACTCTGGGAGAGAAGGCACATGTTATCTGTCCGCCATCTTGATTTTTCCCAAGAAATGGATTAGGAGGTCCTCAATGCCAGAAATCCTCTAAGTGATTACTCAGGGTCCTGGATGTTATTGCCTCGATTGTGTGGTTTCATCACTGTGGGCCAAGAGAGCATGAAAGATCATTTGGGAAATTTTAATGACTGGTCCTAGAAATAAGCATACTTTCCTAGACTATACATTTCATTACCCCCAATGGTAGACTATTTTTCAAGGATCCCCAGCACCTAGGCCATGGTAAGTAAGAGTAGGAACTGGGCTACACAGCAGTGGGTGGGCTGAACGAGCAACTTCATCTTGTTTAGAGCTGCTCCCATTGCCTGGATCAATACCTGAGCTCTGCCTTTGGTCTGTGGAAAAACAGTCTTCCACAGTAAAAGTCCCTGGTGCCCAAAAGCTTGAGGACTGCTAGTCTACTGAGATACAAAACACATGGAAATCACAATTTGCTTCTATGTCCAAGTAGAAAAGAAAATTTCCTCTACTCCACTATCAAAGTCACTTGAACTCTGCAAGAAGACTTGGCTTTACCTCCAAGATTTGGGCCTGATTCCCGTCAAGGAAATCAGGGGAGAAGAGAAATTGTAATGCGTACTGATGGTATTCTGCCTTAAGTTCATCTGTGACCTGTCTCAGTTCTATTGCTTGGACATCTGCTTCCTTTTAGGGCCATGTCCTCACCTTGAAATAATTAGAATATTAGCTTTCTTTTGCTGCTATAACAAATTACCACACATTCAGTGGCTTAAAACAATATAAATTTGTTATTTTTCAATTCTGTAGGCTGGAAGTCCAACAGTGTGTCTCACAGCACTAAAACCAAAATGTTGGCAAGACCACCTTTCTTTCTGGAGATTCCAGGGCAGAATTTACTTCCTCCCCTTTTGTGCCTTCAACAGGCCACCCCCATGCCTTGGCTCTCATCTTCTCCCATTGCCAAATTCAGTGACATTGTATCTTCCTGACCCTGCTTCCACTGTTCCATCTCCCTCTCACCCTCATCTCAACAGGAAAAGGTGTTTTAAGGGCTTATATGTTAGGTATTCAGGATAATCTCCCTATCTGAAGATTCCTAGTCTTGATTGCAGGGCAAAGTCCTCTTTTTCCCTATAGGTAACATATTCACAGGTCTTAGGGCATGTTTGTGAGGGAGCATTATTCTGCCTTCCACACATAACAACCATTAAAATGTTTAAATCTGATGGGTTCTATTTAATGTCTCTTACATATATTTCATCATACTAATCCTGTAGAGTAGAATCTAATCTTAACTTTATTTTCAGATGAATTCTTAGATGGAGAAACAGTGGCTCAAATTGCTTAACTCATCCAAAGTTGCTAGAGCGAGGAAGTAGTAGAGATAGGATTCAATCACAAGCATTAGGCCATGGTATGTAGGCTCTTAATTACAACCTTTTTCTATCTATATTCTGTCACACAAAATGTATAGTGTTAATATAGTGAATTATACTAAATGGCAGGTAATTTACTGGAATCTTCCCTGTTTCTCATTTTTGCCATTTTCTTTTCATTCTCCTGTAATCTAACCCCTCTCTTGCTCATGAACCCTCCTTACCCCTAAGCCTGGAGCCCTGCCACTAACTTTTAGTGTATCAACCTTGCCTCTTCCTGGAATACTTCTTAGTCTTAAATCTAGATTTTCCTCACTGTGGCCTGAGCACTACTAACGATGTTCCATTGATGGGCATTAAATAATATTGAGTCATATAATATCTTTTCCATTATCTTTTAATATTTCCATTTAAGTCTAGGAGAAATTTCTGCCTAGCATTTATATCTTTTATACTTTCTAACACTAGTTTCTCCTTTTAATAAGAAAGTGGACCTTCTTAGGCTTAGGGTCTTCTATGCAACAACAGTATTAGACAGAATTTGATGATATTGTTTTAGTTTTCGTTTACATCTTCTGTTGACAGTAGGTGATCCTGTTTTTCTACTTACCATTATAATGATAAAGTTTTCTTCAAAAATAATTTAAATAAAAGGTAACTATTTCTAGAAAAATGTTAGGTATTTACAATGAGACAATAGTATGTCATTATGGCAAAAACTGTGACAGAAGCAAGTGTGTGAATAAAATTTTTCAAATGCAGGGATAAGTGTCCATGTGCATTCCAGACTGCTGTGTGTCCCTAGATGGATATCACTTATAAGATTCCCTGATGATGACTATCTGAACAATTATTTTTTGGTACCTATCTGCCAAACTGGATGCCTTGCCATGTTCTGTGGTGTCTCCCCAAAGTCTCTTACACTCCAAATCCCAGCTGCTCCCAGGCTGCCTCACTCAGCTATAAGGACTCTTACTGGTCCTGTGCATGATGGAGTATGGCAGCTGGATGGGTTCAAACTTCCCCAGTGGGATTATAGACTGCAATCCTAGACAATGAAGCATGACCTCCAAAGTTACCAACCCAGAAATTCCAATGAGAAAGAATGTTAGTGAATGCCTTCTCATGTCAAATGAGATCATGAAAGTGAGAGAACTTATTTTAAAATAATAAGGCATGAGAGAAATAGTTTATTTTATTTTATTTTTGGTTGTATGGTTATTAGAGGTGGAGTCTTAACAAAAGTGAAGAGACTTTTCTCCATTAGCAAAATCCAGTGGTAGTCTCATTATAGTCTGGTCACCCCTAAGAAAGATGAAAAGATGAAAACAGTTTTGACTGTTTTCAATCTGAGGTTTATGGCCAGGTGTTTTCATATACTTACAGGATCATCTAAAAATGCTAAAAAATAAATTGTTTGCAGATAATACAAAAGAAAATATAAAAATAAACTGAAAGGTCACATGTTCACTGTCTTTTGTTAAGAATTCCTTTCCTCTCTAATGAAGGCATAATATTCTTCTGCATTACTTGTACTCACATCAGATCTAAAAATTATTGTCAGTTATATTTTATACCTTGACTAATCAAGTAAATTTGATGTTGAGCAAAATTATGAAAGAGGCAGAAATCTATCTCTAAGCCATCCCATTCCTCTGAATTTAGCAGTTCTCTTTGGCTCATGGTTCTCTCAGACACAAATATTCTTGAGCTGGTTTTGTAGAATGGAGATGCTATACATCAAAGTTAATGGAATTGGTTCTTTTGTAGTCATCCACTTGTTCACAGAGGGATTTTAAAGAGCAGGGTGCTAGCAATAAATGGTGGTCACACTGAAGCCTACTTATCCCTTGCCTATTGATTTTGTTTTTAGTGCTATTCAGGGGAAAAATTCAATAAAACTAGTATACATTGAGGTGTTAGGGGACTAATATTTTGCTTACCTTAGAAGAAAACTTTCCTATCTTTAAAAAAAATTATTATTTAGAAGGAAATAACACTGAAAACTAGCATTTCATATATACATACATAAAACCAAAACTAAGATATATTAGAACACATCAGCCTATAGGACTTAATAATAGGCAGCATTAATCATAACACGGAATTTCTTTGGAGACACTTGGCCCTGTCAGCTTTGTCCTTAGCCATTTTGTCAAAGGAGTCTTTCTTGTCCATGCGTCCTATGGCCTTCAATCCTGCTGCTTCCCAGAGTGCATGTGTTCCTCCTGAAGCCGGTGAGCCTTTCCCAGGTCCAGTACCCTTGTCATCACCCTCTGAGGTTGAGGGATGTTTTCATATGCTCCAACCACAAACCCCAAGCAGTCATCTTTTTCAAATGAGTGCATTCATCCTGAGCTTTGGACTCTTACTCTTTAGTGAAACAGATGCTATACTGAGGCAAATGGTGGCCCACCAAAAGGTAAGTCCATATCCCGACTCCGAGAGTCTATGAATATGACCTAATTTTGGAAAAGAGTCTTTGTCAATATAATTAAGGATCTTGAGATAAAACCGTCCTGAATTATCCAACCCGGACATAAATTCAATGAATGTTGACTTTGTAAGAAATAAAAATGGAAAAGAGGGCTAAGGGTGTAGTTAAGTGGTAGAGTTGTTTTTAGCATGCACAAGGCCCTAGTTTGACCTTTAGTACTCCCCCCTCAAAAAAGAAAAAAAAAAAACCCAAAAGATATCAGAGAGATACATATGAAGATATAGGCAGAGATTGGAGTTATGCAACTGCAAGCCATCAGAAGCTGGAAGAGGAAAGGAAATATTCCCCTTAGAGCCCTTTTGAGGGAATATGACTCTGCTTATGCCTCAATGTCAATCTTCTAGGCTCCAGAATAGAAAGAGATAAATTTCTGTTTTAATCCTCCAAGTTTGTGGTAATTTGTTAATAGCAAGCTAATTAAAAAAATATAGATGTATTTCCAGACTTTATTTCAGATCCTTTGCTCTAAGACTTGTATATCAATTTCTGTGTATAAGGCTTAGGCCAATACTTAAGACAGATTCTCTCATATACTCAAAATCAATTTTCAATCAGATGCTGACTTCTTGAACTTAAAGTGTGTCCTTTAATTTTCTCTTCCTTGGGTGGGTGGTGGTGTTTTATTTTGTTTTTTGTTCTAATTGTGTATTCATTTCCCCTTGAGACTACTCCAAAGCCTGAGGATATCAGCACAGGGGTTAGCTTTCCAACAACTTTGACAACCTGATGGTAAGTTCAGGGGCAGACATATGACTCACACTTAACCATCTGATTGGTAGGGTGATAACTGGAATCCAGAGCAGTGGTGGAGGGAGTTGTTACAGTTAAATTCTGAAGTAAATATTGCTGTATTTCATACAGTACATGAAGGAGCAAAGTAGAAAGAGCCAAGAATGAAGAAGACCCCAGTAGAGGAGATTGTGCTCTTCTCCCCACCTCTCTAGGCTGTCCTTCCTGAGACCTGCATTGTTGCTCTCTGTTCCCTGTCATGAATATAGCAGTTTTCATTTTTGGAAAAATCCTTACAACTGGGTCAATAAGCAACCTCATGATAAATGGGGAAAAGATGGCAGTTGTCCAAGATTTTGTTTCACTTGGTTCTATAATGAACACACACAGAAGCAGCAGTCAAGAAGTCAAATGACACATTACATTGGGAAAAGCTATTTCAAAAGACCTCTTTAAAGTGTTGGAAAGTAAAGAAATCACATTGAAGATGAAGGTACACCTGACTCATACCATGGAGTTTTCACTCATGTCATATGGTTGTGTAAGCTGGACAGTGACTGAGACAGGAGAAGAATTGATACTTTTGAATTATGGTGCTGAAGATGAATATTTTCTATATCATGGACTGCCAAAAGAACCAATATTATTCCTAGGAGAAGTACAACCAGAGTACTCCTTGGAAGCAAGGTTGGCTAGACTGTGTCTGACATATTTTGGACATGTTGTCAGGAGACATCAATCCCTGGAGAAAGACATCATATCTGGAAAAGTAGCAGGTCAATGAAATAAAAGAAGACCTTCAAATAGATGGATTGGCACCATGGCTGTAACAATGCACTCAAACATAAAAAGATCGTATGCATGACACAGTGTCAGGTAGTATTTTATTCTCTTGTACATAGGGTCACTATGAGTCAGACCCAAATCGGCAACACTGAATAACAACAATGCAACTTTTTTTGCTTAGACAAGCTTGAGTTAGTTGGTATTATTTGTCATGAGTCCTAAGTGATAGCTAACTCAACCCAAAGCCTTCCTAGTCATGCTTAGAATCACTGAGACTCACGCTGGTCCCTGCTGTCTAACACTCCATACCATGTAAAGCACTTTATCCACATGATCTCATTCCAGCCTTGTGTGGGAGAGTGGGCTTTGGGCTGTCCAAGCAAGAGATTGATCCGAGCTTGAGCTGGGAAATGATAGAGGCTCAGAACTCCATGCTTTCTGATTAGTTCTATTATGTTCTTCGAAACAAAGACTCAAAACTAACAACCCTAGCAGGGTCTGAGTAAAAAAGATTCTTCAGTATAGAAGGTTAGGAGCAGAGGAATAATGGGATACGTGTGTTTTGTGACTAAATTCAGGCCAGACTGTGGAAAAGAGGGGGTTGGAGGAAGACAGAATGGCCCAGTCTGAGAGCTATTAAGAACCCTCCACACTGGGAAGGATGACAGGGGAGCACTAAAGAGGTAATTGGGCCCCTGATGTGAGGAACAGTCACAAATAAGCCAACAAAGCCTTACATAAGCTTGAGGCATCCAGCAAGGATTAAGCACCATTAGCTAACCCGTTAGCATAGAAGTATTTGGCTGTTAGAAGACAGCTTTACTTTAACCCATGCACTGACCTGTACCATTTAACTCTACATTTGAAAAACGGCTTTATGGTTACATGTTTTAGGTTTCAACATTTACAAGAGAGTTTGGGAGCCCAAATGGTGAGTATCAGAGAGGGCTCTTGTAATACCTGTCGTCATTCTCATTTTTAATCCTAGTCCATATTCTTTCAAGCTTTACAAGAACATTACAAGTCACTGCTCTCTGCTGCAGCCTGTTTTTTCTCTCTAAGCTTTTGATTTGTAGCTGCTTTTCCCCAGCAGGAACAGTTTTGGGTGTGAAGGCCAAATACAACTGAAAATACTCCCAATGGTTTGTTTATTCATTTAAATGATATTTTTATTGAGTTCCAAATATGTGCCAAGTATTGTTCTAGGAAGTCAGGATACATTAGCATGTTTCTGCATTTTTAGAACTTATATTAAATATGTTAAAAAGGCCAAATGCTATGGAAGGAAATAGAGCAGGTGAACGAATTGAGAGCGAGGTTGCAATTCTCAATAGAATGATGGTACCTGCTGTTATTTTTAGCTCCCACTTTGCTAAAGTTTTCCCTTTGATCAGCTCATCCTTAATTCTAGATATTTTGTTGTTGTTAAGTGCCTGGGAGTTGGTGTCTGACTCATAGCGATCCTAGGAACTAAGGCAAAACGCTACACTGTTGTTAGTGTTTTTCTGCTATTTATAGGGTTTTCAATGGCTGATTGGTTTTGTGGGGTGGATTGCTGGGTCCTTCTCCCAAGCCTGTGGCACCTGGTGTTCCCAGGTGGTCGCCCAACCAAATACTAACCAGGCCCAATCCTGCTTAGCTTCTGAGATCTGATGGGAGGGAACACCACACTGGTATGGCTGCAGATTGACTTTATGGTTTCTTTTCTTTTTTCTTTTCTTTTTCTTTTACTTTTTCTTTTTCTTTTTCTTTTCTCTCTTCTTTCCTTTCCCTTTCTTTCTTTCTTTCTTTCTTTCTTTCTTTCTTTCTTTCTTTCTTTCTTTCTTTCTTTCTCTTTTCCCTTCTTTCCCCTGTTCCTTCCTCCCTTGTGTCCTCCCTCCCTCCTTTTCTTTCTTTTTCTCTCTTTCTTTCCTTACATCCCTTCTTTCTTTCCTTTCCTTTCCTTTCCTTTTTTCTTTCTTTCTTTCCTCCCCTTCAGTAGTGGAACTTGAACCCGAGCCGTGAACATTAACATTATACTTTTTGTTTTAGGATTCCTGCCTTGGTTGGTTAGAGTTGAGATAATCCATGCTAAGGGCTCAGAATTGGACATTTTACACATTAAAAAGTTCTCTGTTATGAGAATGAAAAAGTATTATGCCCAGGTTTTCTGTGTTACTTATCTGCATCATTATACTTATTCCAATGCCCTTGCCCCATAAAAGGACAGGCTTCCTTTTTCTTTATTGTATCAAGATTTACATTAATCATGTGGCCTCTTTATTCTTCTTTTACTTTATTAGGAAAATCATTTAGGATGGAGGAGGAAGTCAATCTTACATAATCTAGCTGTTTCTGACATTTTAAAGACTAACAAAATCACTGCAATTATTATTTTTCAGAAATGAAAACAGAATTTTATTCTTATTCTGTGTAGCACTTATTTTCTTTACCTTCCTGAAGGATTTATACTAGCTGGGAGCTTCCTCTGAAGTCAAGGTAATGAAACTTTGAGAGTTCTGCATCTGAACTTTGTTAAACTGCTTTATTGGGAAAGCCTTTTCTGCCTTTCTTGAGTTCTCATCTTGCCCTGCAGGACCAGCATCATAATTTTGGGAGTCCAGTGCAAAAATAAATAGGGCCTTTGTTCAAATTTATTAAGAATTTCATTATGGCAATAGCAGAACATAAACCAAACATAGGACCCTGCGGAACAGACCACAATGCTGGCCCTATCACTGCTTGCTCCTATGTTTCAATCAGGTGTTCACTTGCTTTAAAATTTACAGGAAAAATCCCATACATCAAAAGTATATGGTAGTACTTTTCAGCTTTGATTTTATGAGACAATCTCTTTACACATAAACTGAAAAAGGAGCTAACAAAGGATTTACCAGATATATGAAACTGAGAAGACATAAGCTCTTTTTGTATAATTTTAATATGTAATTGAAAGAAAAGTTTCTTTAAAAAAATAATTCAAAGCTGGGTGCAGTGGCACATGCTGTAATCCCAGCAGCTCAGGAGGCAGAGGGAGGAGATTCGCAAGTTCGAGACCAGATGCAGTCTGCGTAATTTAGGGAGACCCTGTCACGAAAAGTAAAAAATAGGGCTGGGGGGCAGGCAGCTCAGTGGTCCAGCACTTGCAAAGCATGCAAGTGCGAAGCTCTGGGTTCAACCCCCAGTGCCACTAGATAAATAAATAAATAAATAAATAAACAAATAAATAAATAAATCAACTAGAAACAAACTTTAGAGTGCTATTTGAACCTTTATTAAACACAATTAGAGCTAAGTTATAATCTGCTTAACGAAGCTTCCTTGCTTTGCATACTGTGTTTACATTCTAGGAAGCTTTATGAGATAATGAAATGGAAATACAATAAATCAGACTTTGAGATGTTCTCAAGATGAGAGGTGAGGAAATACTTTGCATTTTTCAACACCAACATGAGAATTATTTAAGATGTTTTCCAATTCACAGCTATAGTGATCAATTCAATAGTGTGGTTGATCCATTTATAGTTATGGATATATCACTACTGTTGTTGTTGTTAGGTGCCATTCAGTCGGTGTCTGACTCATAGTGACCCTACATACAACAGGCAAAACACTATTATCAGTGCTTCTCTACTATTTATAGAGTTTTCAATGGCAGATTGATTTTTGGGAGTGGGTTACTGGGTCCTTCTCCCAAGCCTACAGTATCTGTATTCCCAGGTGGTCTCCCATCCAAGTACTAAGCAGGCCCGACCCTGCTTATCTTCTGACATCTGACAGGATTCTATACCACAGTGTTATGGCTGCAGGCATATCACTATCAGAAGACATAATATGTCCATCAAAACAAATGCTCACCTTTGGCAATAAGCAGAATTGTCAAAAGAATTTATATTCGTATTGAGCAGTTCTTGTCAGGGATTTGTTGTTATTGTTCTTGTTGTTATTAGGTGCAATCAAGTCAGGTCTGACTCATAGCGACCCTATGTACAACAGAAAGAAACATTCCCTGACACTGTGCCATGCCTGGCACTATGTCATTGCTTCTCTGCTATTCATAGGGTTTTCAGTGGCTGATTGTTTCAGGATTGCTTTCAAAGTGAATTGGCACATCCTTTTCCCTTTTCTGTGGTGCTGAGGATTGAACTCAGGGCCTCAGAGAGCACAGAGCAGCATTCTACCAACTGAGCTCAACCCCAGCCCCACAGGTACACACTGTATACCCATGGCTGTCCATGGATTCACATGCATACATACATACACACACATACAGAAACCACACCTGCTGAAAGCATCATATTTTAGAGCAAAGGTTGACAACAGATAACCATTGGGACAAATCTGGCCTACAGCCTCTTTTTATAAATAAGGTTTTATTGGAACATAATCTCACTTATGCCTTTACCTGTATCTATGAATGGAGTAGTTGTTTCAGATTGCATGTGACCTATGAAGCCTAGAATATTTACTATATGGCATGTTACAGAAAGTTTGGTGATCCCTGGTTTAGAGTCATTTAACTGATAAAATATTTCTCTAGCTGGTGAGTAAGCCTACAAAATGAATACCAAAAAGTACATTATTCACATACATTAATTTTATAAATATGTATCACAAGCAAATTTTTTTTTGTTGGTGGTACTGGGGGATTGAACCCAGCGAGCTCTACCACTGACCTGCATTCCCAGGCCCTCTTTTTATATTTATTTTTATATTTTTACACTTTTATCAGCATGTGAGTTTTGCTCAACCTTTTGACTAATATGTAGTAAAACTCATATGCATATTTGGGTTATGTTCCCTTATTTTTCCCATGTAATCATAAAGTTGCATTATTTATATTGAGATTATGCTCTCTCCTTTATCCCTCTACATTGTTTTGCATCCCCATCCTACCTTTGGCAATTTTTGCTTCCCTTTGTTAATTCCCTCCTTCCTTCTTTTTACTCTTTATATTATCCCTTCTTCTCTAAGTTTAACTGTGCATTTTTATATATCAACCTATGTATAGGATTTTTTCTTCCTTTAAGTAAGATTCAGCTCCCACATGAGTGAGAACATATGGTATTTCTCTTTCTCAGCTTATGTTTGTTCACATAAGATGATATTCTCCAGTTCCATCCACTTTGCTGCAAATGACATTATTTTTTTATTGCTGAATAATATTCCATTGGGCTGGGATTTAGCTCAGCTGGTAGAGTGCTGCGCTGCAGTCTCTGAGGTCCCGAGTTCAATTCCCAGCACCGCAAAAATGGGAGAAGGACCTGGCAATCCACTCCCAAGGCAATCCCGAAACAGTCAGCCATTGAAAACCCTATGAGGGTTGCTATGAGTTGGATACCGACTCGAAGGCACCTAACAACAACAACAACAACAATATTCCATTGTGTATATGTACCACTTTTTTTAATCCATTCTACTGTTCATGGGCATCTTGATTGGTTCCATATCCTTGCTCTTGTGAAGAGGGTTGCATTGAATATGCAGGTGTCTCTCTGGTATGATGACTTGATTCCCTTTGTGTATATTCTTGGTAATAGTATAGAGGGTTGTAGGCCAGTTCTATTTTTAATTTTGTGAGGTATCTCCACGTTGATTTCCAAAGTGGTTGAACCAATTTACAGTCTCACCAATAGTGTAAGAGGGTTCCTTTTTCTCCACATCTTCACTAGCATTTATTATTCATTTTGTTGATCTTGGCCATTCCCACTAGAGTTGGTAGAATCTCAGAGTTGTTTTGATTTGCATTTTCCTAATGGCTAGGGATATTGAGCATTTTTTCATGTACTCCTTATGAAATTCTTCATTTGAGAATGGTCTGTTCATTTTGTTGCCCAGTTGTACATTGGGTTATTTATTGTCTTGTCATTTGCTTTCTTGAGTTCTTTGTAAATTCTAGAAATTAGTCTTCTGTGGGATGTGTAGCATGTGAAGATTTTCTCCTGTTCAATGGGCTCTTCCGTAACTCCATTGATTGTTTCCTTTGATATACAGAAGCTTTTTAATTTCATGTAATCCAATTTGTCAATTCTTGGTTCGATTTCCGGAGCAATTGGAGTCTTATTAAGGAAATACCTTCCGATGCCTACGTGTTGGAGCATATTTCCTATCTTTTCTTCTAGTAGTTTCAAGATATCTGGATATATGTTTAGGCCATTTCCATTTCAAGATGACTATCATGCAAACTGAGAGGTAGTGGTCTGTTTTCATTTTTCTGCAGATGGATGTCCATTTTTCCCAACATGATTTGTTGAAGAGACTATCTTTTCTCCAGTTTGCATCCTTCACCCCTTTGCCAAAGATCAAGTGGCTCTGGTTGTGTGGGTGTATCTCTGGGGGTTCACTTCTATTCCATTGATCTTCAGGCCTATTTTAGTGCTGGTACCAAGCTGTTTTTGCTACTCTAGCTGTATAGTATAGTTTAAAGCCAGGAATTGTGATCCCACCTGCACTGATTTTGAAGCTTAAGATTGTTTTAGGTATATGTCATCTTTTGTGCTTCCATATGAACTTTTGAACTGTTTTTTCTATTTCTGCAAAGTTTGTCATTGGGATTTTAATGGAATTGCATTAAATCTGTAAATTGCTTTTAATAATATAGCCATTTTTACAATGTTGAATCTCCTAATCCATAAGCAGAGGAAGTCCTTCTACCATCTACTATCCTCTGTGATTTCTTTCCTTAATGTTTTGAGGTTTTCCTTATAGAGATCTGCAGGATCTTTGGTTAGATTGATTCCCAAGTTTTTAAGTTTTTGGTGGGATATTGTAAAAGGGATTATAGCCTAAATTTCCTTCTCTTCCTGCTCACTATTGGTGTAAAGGAAGGCTATTGATTTTTGAGCATTAATTTTCTATTCTGCTACTTCACTGAAAGAGATAATTACATCTAAGAGTTTTCTACAGGAGTTTTTAGGGTCCTTTATGGAAAGGATCATGTCATCTACAAATAAGGATAATTTGCCCTCTTCCTTACCTATATGTATCCCTTTGATTTCTTAGTCATATTTGATTGTTCTGGCTAGGACTTCAGTCACAACATTGAATAAGGTAGGAGAGAGTGGACATCCTTTTCTTGTTGCTTATCTTAGAGGAAATGGTTCCAATTTTTCTCCATTTAATGATATTGGCTATAGGTCTGTCATAAATGGCCTTTATGATGTTGAAGTATTTCTGTATTATGCCTATATTCTCCAAGGTTTTTCTCATGAAAGCGTATTGTATTTTGTCAAAGACCTTCTCTGAATTGACTGAGATGGTCATGTGAGTTCTGTTTGCAAGTCTCTTGATATGTTGAATTACATTGAGTGATTTTTATATGTTGAATAAGCCTTGAATCTGTGGAATTAAGCCCACTTAGTTTATGGTGTATGATCTTTTTTATGTGTTACTGAAATTAGTTTGCCAGGATTTTGTTGGGAATATTTGCATCTATGTTCATCAGGGAAATTAGTCTATAGTTCTCTTTCTTAGAATTGTCCTTGGAGGGCTTTACATGAAGGTGATGGTGGATTCATAGAATGAGTTTGGAAGTGCCCCTTCCTTTTCTATTTTTTAAACTAGTTTGAAGAGAAAAGGTATTAATTCTTCTTTGAAGATGTGATAGAATTTTTCTGCATATCCATCAGGGCCTGGGTTCTTCTGTGTTAGGATACTTTTTATTTCCTTCTCTATTTCAATGCATGTAATGGGTATATATAGATTGCTTATGTCCTCCGGGCTTAATTTTGGTAAATGTATATGTTAGTAAATTTATCCATTTCTTCTGTATTTCATTTTTTTAGGAGTGCAATTTTCAAAATATTCCCTTATGATTCTCTGGATTTCATTGGTATCAGTGGTTATGATTCCATTATCATCTGTAGTTTTTGCAATTTTGGCCTTTTTTGTTTTCTTTTTGTAAGACTGGCTAAGATGGCATCTATTTTATTAATCTTTTCAAAGAATCAGCTCTTAGTCTCATTAATTCTTTATTTTACCTTTTAAAGTTTTAATTGTGATATCTCTGCTTGGATCTTTATCATTTCTGTCTGAGTGCTCCTTTGGGGACTGATGTGTTTTTGGCTTTCTAAGCCTTGAGGTGTGTCATTAATTTATTTACTTCAGCTGTCCCTAACTTATTGATGAATGTGCTCATGGCTATGAATTTCCCTCTTAGAACTGCCTTTGCTGTATCCCAGAAGTTTTGGCAGGATTTGTTCTCATCCTTATTTGATTGCAGGAATTTTTTAAAATTCTCTTTTAATTTCTTCAATAACACAGTAATAATTCAGTAGTGTATTATTTAGTCTCCATGAATTTGTAAAATATGTGAAATTTTTCCTGTTTTTGAGTTCTACTTTTATTCCATTGTGATCTGATAAGGTACAGGGGATGATTTCTACTTTTTTGTATTTGTTGAGGCCATTTTTGTGGACTAAAATGTGGTTTATCTTAGAAAAATTCCACGTGGTTCTGAGAAGAACGTGTATTCTTCATCAGATGCATGGAATATTGTGAAGACTATAAGTTCCAGTTAATCATTTGTTGATTTTCTTTTTCCTTTTGAATACCTGTCTCTTTGCAAAAGTGTGTTGTTGAAATCTCCCATAATTTTTGTGTCTTGTCCAATATGTTCTTTTATTTTCAATAAAGTTTATTTTTTTGAAGCTAGGTGTCCCTGTATTTATATAGTATGTGTTAAGTAACATTATGGGTTCCTGATTGGTTATTCCTTTTAGTAATACACCATGTCCTTCTTTGTCTCTTGTGATTGGTTTGGAATTGAAGTCTGCCCAAAGTTAGTATCACAACGCCTGCTTTGTTTTTAAATTTCCTCCCTGCTTGGTATATTGACTTCCAACCTTTAATTTTCAGCCATTTATAATCATTATGGGTTACATAAGCCTCTTGGATGCCACATATTGAGGGTTTATGCTTTTTAAATCTAGTTGGCCAGTCTATGTCTCTTGAATGGTGAGTTAAGCCCATTTACATTGACAATAATTTTTGAGAGGTACTTATAATTATGCATCAATTTGGTACCTGTTACTGGGTTTTGATTCATATTGGGCCTATTTTTCTTAATTTCCCCTCTAGTTTATTGTTCATTTCTTTTATCTTGTATGAGGGTTTTTCTCACCTCCTCCCATATGCAATGTTTCATTGAGGATCTTAATGATGCTTGGTGGCTGTAAATCATTTGAACAATGTAATATCATGGAATGTCTTATACTCACCATCTATTTTAAAAGATAACTTCATTGAATAATGTAACCTTGGTTAGCAGTTATTCTTTTTCAGAGTTTGTATGATGTTTTTCTAAGCTTTCCTTGTCTTTAACATTATTGTTGAGAAGTTTGCAGTTATTCTGATGGATTTGCCTTTGTAAGTGAGTTGGCATTTCTCCTTTGCAGCTTTCAGAATGGCTTCTTTGCACTCTAGATTTAGTATTCCAATTAAAATGTGGGGAGGATCTGTTTTGTTCTACTCTGTTTGGTATTCTGAAATTCACTTGTATAAGAATCCAGCTCTTGACTTAGGTTTGGGAAGTTTTCATCCAATATTTCATTGAATAAATTTCCAAACCCTCTTGTGTTATTTTTTGCTCCTTCATGGGCCCCTCTGAATTCTTGTTGTTGTTGTTAGATGCCATTGAGTTGAGTCAGACTCATAGTGACCCTATGTACAGTGGAAAAAAACACTCCCTGATTCTGTACCAGGCACAAGATCTTATTTATGTTTAAATGCAGTGTTGTGGACACTGTGTCAATCCATCTAGTGGAGAGGTTCCGCCCCCCTTTTTTTTGTTGACCTGCCACACTCAAAAACATGATGTCCTTCTCCAGGGATTGGTCCCTTCTGACTACATAGCAGTCTGGCCATCCTTGCTTCCAATGAGCACTCTGACTGTACATCTTCTAGGACACATATGGTTTTTTTTGGCAGTCCATGGTATATTCAAGATTCATCTCCAGCACCATAATTCAAAAGCATCAATTCTTCTCCTGTCTCCCTTGTTCAATGTCCAGTTTTCAGAATCATATCATGAGACTGAAACTACCATGGCTTGAGTCAGGCACACCTTTGTCTTCAATGTGACATCTTTACCTTTCAATACTTCAAAGAGATATTTTGCCACAACTTTTCCCAAAGCAATGCATCTATTGGTTTCTTGACTGCTGCTTCCATGGGTCTTGATTATAGAAACAAGTAAAGCAGAATTATGGACAACCTCAATCTTTTCTCCATTTATTATGAAGTTGCACACTGACCCAGTTGTAAGGATTTTTGTTTTGTTGATGTTGAGTTACAATCCATACTGAAGGCTATGTTCTTTGATCATAATCAGTAAAGGTTTCAAATCTTCTTCACTTTCAGCAAGCAGAGTTGTGTCATCTGTGTACCACAGGTTGTTAATGAGTCTTCCTCCAATCCTGATGCCACATTCTTCTTCATAAAGTCCAGCTTCTCAGATTATTTGTTCAAGATAGAAATTGAAGAGATATGATGAAAGAATACAGCCCTGATGGACACCTTTCTCAACTTTAAACCGGGCAGTGTTTCCTTGTTCTCTTCAAACAACTGCCTCCTGGTTCATGTCCACATTCCTCATGAGTACAATTATGTGTTCTGGTATTCCCATTCTTCAAAGTGTTGTCCATAGTTTGTTATGATCCACACAGTAAAATACCTTTGCCTAGTCCATAAAACATAGATAGATATCTTTCTCATATTCTCTGCTTTTGGCTAATAATAATCACAGTACAATAATAGTCATATTAACTGTCCATCCTTATAGGCATATAGATATTATTCTATCACTGACAGCGTTGTATTTCAGGACAGATCTTGAGATGTCTTTTTTGATGATGAATACAACCCCATTTCTCTTTAGTTTGTTATTCCCAGCATAGTAGACCATATCATTATTTGACTCAAAATGTCCCATGCCTATCCAGTTTTGCTCACTGAAGCCTAGAATGTCAATGTTTATGCCCTCCATTTCTCTTTTTATAATCTCTAATTTTCCTAGATTCATACTATGTATATTCCATATTCCAATTGTTAATGGATGTTTACCATTGTTTCTCCTCATTTTGAGTCATGCCACTTCAGCAAATGGAGGTCCTCGAGGCTTTACTACATTTCCATCATTAAAGTAGACTCTACTTTGAGGAGGCAACTCTTTCCCTGTAGACTTTTAAGTGCCTTCCAACCTGGGATGCTCATTTTCTGCCACTATATCTGACAGTGTTTCTTTGCTATTCATAGGGTTTTCAATGGCTAGTTTTTTCAGGAGTGCATTGCCAGGTCCTACTCCCTAGGCTGTCTTAGTCTGGAAGCTCAGCTGAAACCTGTGTACCATGGTTGACCCTGGTCGTAAATGAGATACTGGTGACATAACTTTTGGCTTATAGCAACATGTAAGCCTCCACAGTAGCAAACTGACAGATGTGGCGGGGGGGGGGGATTGTTGTTGTTAGGTGTTGTGAAGTCAGTGTCTACTTCATAGTGACCCTACACTGAATTCTTGGGTTTC
Source organism: Pedetes capensis (assembly GCA_007922755.1). Lineage (NCBI taxonomy): Eukaryota > Metazoa > Chordata > Mammalia > Rodentia > Pedetidae > Pedetes > Pedetes capensis. Next base: position 72,389 of record VMDO01007573.1, on the reverse strand, counting down.
ATTTTCTCTTTTTGTCAGAAATCTCTTGAAAATCTTGGTGATAGTTTCACTATCCTCCTTATCTAGACATGTGAATAAATAATATCTTCTACTTTTTGTTCACC
>VMDO01007573.1:57221-72185 GCA_007922755.1 Pedetes capensis | reverse complement strand
GGTCAATCGTTTGACTTCATGGTGGTTTCTTTAAGGTCTTTTAGCATATTTATAAGCAGGGCTCTAATTTCTCCTTCAGGCATCTCCATGAATCTGATTTCCCTGATGTTATCTGTTGAGGAGTTTTGGTCTATAAGATCTTCCCATCCAGCCTGTCCTTTCACATTTTGTGTGTTTTCTGCTGAGCCTTGCCCATTGCTTGGTCTACATGCTAGGTCTGAACTTCTCCATGTGTAAAGTGATTTTCCTCCTGACATTCTCATGAGTGTGGATGTTGACAAGTCACTCCCACTTCTCTCTCCCTCTCTTGTCCTGTAGTTTGCAGCCTCACTATCCAGTGCCTAGTTGCTGCTGAAAACTCTGCATTTAGTACTCCCCCCTCAGTTTCTCCAGGATCCCTGTGTTTCCATTCCCAAATTAGTCCATATCATAAATCATGTGTTTTAGGCTCCCTAGACTGGAATACTTCTCCATGCCACAAACTTTACCAGGCCCCAAATGCACCTTATTCTGACCAAGTTTTCCTAGGTTCAAAAAACCAGGAGCACCTGCCCTTCTTCACTGTCCCCTGGACTCTCCACCCCTCAGTTTCTCTCTCTCTCCAGCTCATGGTTCCAATGACACGAGGGGCCACAGTCCCAACTATCTCTCCCAGAAAACAGTCAAGAAAATACTGACACAAACAAAAAATTCCCAGGATTCACATGATCACAGACCCCAGGTCTGATACTCTAAAGTCTTCACTAGACAGTCTTGGAGACCCTCCACTTTGACCACCTTCCCTCCTACCATTTGCCACCATCTGAGAGGGCCCTGCCACATTTTCTTCATGCATGCATCTTAGCAGGGCTCCTCGGTACCTCCTTCCAGCCTGTTGCTATCATGGAAAGCCAGGCTGGGTCATTGTTCTCCCATGTCTCTGCCTATAGTCCAATTTTCATTGTTCTTTTGTATAAAATTTTCTAACACACACACACACACACACACACACACACACACACACACATATATGTATTGAGGTTTCTTAATTCTACCAAATGGGAAGAGATTTTTGCTGTATGCTATCTCAGTGGAAGCCAGCAGGTTTAGGGGAGGGTTTTCTGCACAGTGTCTTTCTGGTGGGGATGATGGCAGGAAGTCCATGCTGCTCTCTTGGGCTGGACCAGGTGTCAGGGTAAACTTGGTGACCTTCCCTGTGGAGTGCACCACATGTGGTGCACTAGCAGGGTGATGGTGCGTTGGCTCCAGTTGTTCTGAGGCTTCTGCTCCAGTTCAGAGCTTGCATGCACTGAACTCTATCTCCGAGTGTGCAGCGCAAACTGTGGCAGCACATGATGGCAGGTTGTCCCTGATGCCACACTCACTAGCATGTCCTGACTTCAGGGCTTACTTACTGATCCCACACTGCAGTGGGCAAGATAATGATGTGTCACCCTCAGTAGATCTGAGTCCTGTGCTCCCATGTGAAACTCACACCACGTCATATTCCTATCACAAACACTTATTTTTTATTTTAAAACAGCATTTTGCTAATTTGTGCAGTCTGTCTTTGACCTTGAATTCATGATCCTCCTGTCTCAGCCTCCCAAGTATCTGGGATTATGGATGTGCACAATAACACACTGCCACAAGGCAATTTCTTAAAAAAATTAGTCAACATGAAAACAATATTGAAATAAGTTATTTTCTCTAATTATAATAAATAGGGACTATATTGCTTTGTATTCCTGGCATGATTGATTTATTCCTTAATATGCAGAGTTGCTGCAAGGTTAAACAGTTGTATATTTTCCATTTAAAATTTCCATAACTATGTTTTCAGTGTGAAGACTAAAAATAGTGGTAACCTACCTAGAGACTTTTTGGAAATGTTTTCCTTTGCATCAGTCAGTCATAGTTAATCAGTTTCTGAATATATTTCCTCATTACAAATTTATATAAATTTATTTTAAAGTATGTAATTTTCTTACCATTAAGAGAGAACAAAAAATATAGTAAAAATGAACAAAACTGCTAAGTTTGTGGTATAGAATTTAATTTTCAACAGGTATTTATCTACTAAGAGAAAATCAACTAATATACCTCTCAGATCAAATGTAAAGCATATATACACAGTCAAAGAGGTCAGCATATTCTCAACCAAAAAAATAATGAGGGGTGACTTTATATGCATACACACACACACACACACAGTATGAGTAGACTCAAAGTCTCTGGAAAAGAATATTTGAACTTTGGACTTTAGGAAAATCTTAGATGTGGAATCACCACTTGGTATTTGTACACTTCTCTAAGTAAATTGATATAATCTAGTTTTGCCTTTAAAATATTATTTTTATTAATCAGTGAAGAGTCAGGAAAGAATATTCATTACAGAAATATAAACAAGTAATAATGATACCCACCATTTAGTTTAAGGAATAGAATGTTACCACTCGTTTTGGTGTTTCCTATGGGTTCATTCACAACTTTGTTTCCCTCTTAGACCAGGAGATTGATTTAGCAGCCAATGTCTTAAATTTTGTTTCTCATTCCCTTTTTCCCTTTTAAATTTATTTATTAGTGTATCATTCTATAAAATTTTGTTACATGTGTAGATTCATGTAACCATCAACATAATTAAATATCATACTTTTCCCATGACAGATAAATTTCTTCATGGTATTCCTTAATAGTTGCTCTCCCCCCCCCCTCTAACCCTTGGCAAACACTGATTTGTTCCTTATCACTATAAATATTTCATTTTGAGAATTATACAAATAAGTTGATACAATATGTTGTGGGGCTCACCGCTCTGGTGTCATTATCTCTCTGGGCCTGGATAGTGGAGCAGGAACTTCACATATAACTTCCTTTTCCCAATAGACAGGGAACCTGTGGGGACCGGGTGAGTACAAAGGAGTGAGAGACACCTCCAGAGGTCTCTAAAATGTAGCTCTTTTATGTATAATACTTAAAAGTGCTGCAGCTCAAAGTGGCATACAGTTCTGAGGGTTAAGTGATACATAGCTCTGAGGGCAGCTCTTCCACGAAGGTGGCCCACATGGGTTGACCTCTCGTGCTGGTTCCTGTGCTCTCTGCAGTGGCTGCTCTTGTGGTTTGCTTTTCTCCTTGGTAGTCATCCTCTGGTGTCCCTCGAGGTTTTCTCCTCTTGCAATCTTTTGTCTCTGTTGTAGTCATGGTGGCAAGGGAAGAGAGTGAGCAGTGAGTGAGCTCTTTATACATACCCTCTGGGATCAATCAGAATTCCAGGCTTTGTTTGGAAGTGGTCAGTTGTCAGCCTAATGCATATGAGGTGAAACTCAAGTGCTTAATTGATAGGTGTGTAGGAGGCAGGGAGCAACCAATCATAGGCCTTCCCTTAGTGACCCATAGGGTGATAGGATATGACCTATCAGAGAGCAAGGGTCTAAAGTGGGGCATGCCCTGGTTGTGTCAGATGGGGGCCATTTTGGCTGTGCCATCTCAGACCTCATGTACTCAAGCCAGGTGAGCCACAATGAGTCACACAGGGGTCCTGAATGCACCTCAGGCCTCAATATGTGCCAGATAAGCCTCAAGCCATTTCTCTTCCTCTTTGTGCCCCACATTTATCCCTACATTATGTAACCTTTGAGATTGCCATTTTGTACTCAGCATGATGTCATTGGGGTCCTGAAAGTAGTTGAATATATGAATACCTTGTTTTCATTGCTGAGTGGTAGTCTATTGTATGACTATATTTTAGTTGTTTAACCATTCATCCTTGAAGAATATTTAATTTTTTTTTGTTATAAAGCTGCTGTAAAAGTTCACATTCAATATTTTTGATGTGTAAACATGTTTTTATTTCTTTAGGATATATACCCTGGAGTGCAATTTCTAGATCATATGATATAGAAAGCATATATTTAAGTTTAGAAAACATCTTAGTATTTTCTTATAAAGTAATTGTCCTGTTTTACATTCCCACCAGTGTGGGTAAAGTTACATTCCTAGAATCTATCTTTTATCCAAAGATTAAGAGTAACAAAAACTAACAAAGGACAATTTCAGTTCCCCATCTCTTCCACCCCCTAATCCAGTGCTGTAAAAACCCTCCTGTTCTCTTTCTTTCCCCTTCTTCCTTTACCTTATACAGTAGCCAACCACATAAAGACAAGATTATGTGGTCAAAGCCTCAACCAATGAGATGAAATCCAGCCATATGTCTGCATTAGGGATAAAAACCAGAGCCACTCTTCCCCCAGTATGCTTGGGGTTTTCATTCATTGTATGTGTTTTCCTTCTGCAGAAGCAAAGTTGCCTTGCCAAGATACTTTTCATTTTACAGAGTGTCTCTTTTTGACATTGAAGCTCATTTCCAACACTTTGGGGGCTCATCTGGGATCACCACACCTCTCTGGGATTGGGCTCCATTCTTTTCCCTTGAGGAAACTGCATCTTGCAGCCTGGTTGCAGCAGCTCTCACGCTGATGTAACTAGAGCTTCCCAGAGTAGTGAGTCAAGATATCCTCTCAACAACACAGGTAAAATGCCTAAAGCAAGCACTGTAGTGACCAGGCAATTCTGCACTGGCCAAAGAAAAGTCATGGGGGCAACAAAGTTTTTCTTGATAGTCAGGAATGTACTGGAGGTTGCATGTGTATATCTGAGATGTTTCGTGGACATGAAGTGAATGTGAAGTCCTAATCTGTGGTCCCATGGCAACCTCATATAGCTTAGAGTGGAATCAAAGTAACTCAATCCAAATTGAGAGTTTATACCAACCTGCCAGTTGCTAATAGGTGCTCATTGTTCTCATGTGGAAAGTGACCAGAAAGAAATGAAACAAAATCAGAGTGCAAGAAATCTCCAGAGAATTAGGGGGATTGAGACCCTAGAGGAGCACAATAAGCCTTCAGAGAATTATGGAGGTCTATACTGGTGGAAGAACATGAGAAACTTGTAGAAAATTAAGGGAGTTGAGTCTCTAGATTAAATGACATAAACAGGCAACTAGGATGGGGAGTAATACTAGTAAGAAAATCTCTAGAGATAGCAAAATTAAAGACAAAATTCCATCTGAAAGCCCACTAGATTTAATGTTAAAATATTGGAATGATAATCATAGGAAGGGGAAGAAGAAAACAATGGATGATAAAGTACTGCTATTTCATTTCGACTTGAACCTGTTCTCAAACTTTCTATAATCTACCCAAATTTGTATCAAATGAGGATTGATTGGGTCTATGAGCTTTTAATTGAATATATTAATGATAAGAGTTTCAATTCTCAGGAAAAATAGACTATACCCTCTTCTGGAGATGAGATTATATTGTTTCCTCTTAAAGACCCATAAGGAAGGGAAAGAAGGAAAACAAGACTTCCTCTCCTACTCCCTGAAACCCCCTCTCTTACACCTCAAGGAGTCATCTCTGGAAGCCATATCCCCACTATATAATCCTGCCATTTCCACCAAATCATAACCTCCCAATCTTGAGCCCTCCCTTGTCCTCAATCTCCTTTCAGAATCTTATCTCTCTAAACTAAAACAATATCCTTCCCTAGAGAGATTTGGGACTGGGATTAGCTCAGTTGGTAGAGTGCTGTTCCATACTCTCTGAGGACCCTGGTTTGATCCCCAGCACCACAAAATGGGAGAAGGACATGGAAATCCACTGTACCCCCCAAAAAAAATCCCAAAACAGTCATTGAAAACTCTATGAAGGTTGCTGTGAGTCAGACTCAACTCAATGGCACCTCACAATAACAGAGAGACTTAAAAGGGAAATCATACAATGCCTGAAAGATCTTCAGAATCTCCCTTTTCCCTTCCTCCAGGGGACAAGTTCAGCCCTTTTTCCCTCTTGTGGAAGTTCCCCTGGAAGGAGTTGATATCAGACTTTTGAATACACCCCTACCCCTCATAACTCAAATTATTTTGAGTTCCCTTTAACTCCACCTCCCCTCATTTCTCAATTCTGCCACAGCAGACCACAAACTTGTTACAAAATTTTTCCTTGGAAAAACTATGATCAAAGGTAAATAGTATCTAAGAAAAGGTGATTTAAACATTTTAAAGTGAACTGGTCCCCAAGGTCAAGTCTTTCCCTGTCTACCAATGGCCCAGAAAGATACACCTTCTCAAAAGTCTTTCCCACTTGCTTCTCACTCAGACTCCCACCCCCCCAGCCTCAAGACAGCTTCTCTCTTTATAGGACAAACATATATCTTTGTCTTTCTACTAACTGCACATGAACTTATGCCTCAGGGTGCTCTTTATTAATGTAATTGTCAATATGTAAATATTGACAATATAGCTTAATGCTAGAACATTTGACTGCTCACAAGGAAGACCTCTACATGTTCCTTTAAGATGCTGTATCTATGCAAACAAATCAGGAATATTCTAAAAACAATATCCTATCCCACAAATTGCCTATTTGCTACTTATGTCCATGTCTCCCTACTCCTACCATGATCGCAGTCTTTATCTCAAGTGAAATGGAATAACTAAGACAAAGGGGAACCAAGGAAAATCCAGAAGATAAATGACTGGTGCCTAGTGGGAGAGAACGTTATCTAAACCTTTAATGAAAAAACTCTTAAGTCACCTTCATTAGGAAAGCCATTGGGATCCTCAAGCAATATGTGATGCAATTCTTTGAGCCTATGGATGTGCTGATATTTACACGACAACCACGTAGATCTCAGAAGGATGCATCATATTCTGGAAAACTAATAAACAAGCTCTGAGATAGTCTCCTTCTAGAGGGAGAACTCCAGGCCTATATTCCTTTCAGAGCATCCAATTTCACTGTACAGAGATGCCTAAAAGTGGTCATCTGAGATATCTCCTCATAATTGTTAATAATTTCACCCATTTAGTAGAGGCCATCCCCTTACTGGGAGTAACTGCTAACAATATGATCACAATCCTCCTTGAGAATATTATACCCTGGTTTGGTTTAATTGAAAATATCAATTCAATGCAAGGGAGCCATTTCATTGCAAATATTTTTTTAAAGGCTCACACAGGATTTAGGAATAAAATGAGAATACCATGGTCCTGGGCATCCCACTTCCTCAGGAAGAATAGAAAGAATGAATCAAACATTAAAAAAGAAAAGAATCCTATCTCACTAATTTTGGAAAGTAGGCTGCCCAGGACTACATGCCTCCCTACTGCTCTTCTGAGAATCTGAATGGCTCCATGAAAGGACCTAGGTTTGTCCCCACATGAAGTGTTCTATGAGTTACCTTATTTAATCCCAAGTCCTGACATTCTCACATTTGAAACCAAAGATCAATTTCATAAGAACTATACATGGTTTTTGTCCTTTGTCCTCCACTCTGTTTTCTCTCAAGCAAAAAGGCCTCTAGCACACAACTCCCCCCCCCCCCCGCTGAGTTTCCAGCACATTCTCACCAACCTGGCAATTATGTATTGATTAAGAGTTGGAAGGAGGAGAAACTTTAGCTGACCTGGGACAGACCTGTCTTTGTGCTTCTGACTGCTGAAACTGCCATTCATCCATATAGCAGAAAAGAGATGAACTCACCACATGCAAATAAAAAGGGCTGACTCCCTCACAGACAAATAGACTGTAACCCCAGGACCTAGTCCTATCAAACTTTCAACAATAATTAACTATGATTATGCTTTTCTTCTCATTATCTTCTGCCAACAGCATCTTCATTACCAGTCTATCAATCTAACTCAATCTCCATCTGCCTAGACTAGTAGCTTTGATGCTTGTCACATCATATCATGTGGAAATTTAGAAAATCAAAAACAATTATCACCCTCAGATAAATATCTTTGCCTTTATAACCCAAGAAATGATTCCTCCTCTGGGGGACGGAGATCCATGGAGTACAGGAAAGCTTGTTATGGCCCATGCCACCCAATTCCAGGGATGGACTTCTTCCTCCTAACCCAACTTAAACTCCAAAATTCATTTCTGTAAGGGCACGTTCCCCTGAAAATTGTCAGAATATAAATTGCAATCCCATAATAATATCAATTATTGTCATTACTACTAAAAACCAGAGTCTCAACATCACCTAAATCAGGCATCACAGGCTTAGATATTATCAAGAGCTTCCTACTTGTGGTTGTCATGTATCCTCAAACTATGGCTCCCACTCTAAAACCTAAATATCAGACCTTCCATCCATATTCTAAAAATGACCCTACAAATGTAACCATTGTTGAAATAAAAGACTTAAGGCATAGATATAGGATATGAAGACATGAATGCCTGGTTGCAATGGATTAAATATTCTGTTTGCACTTTGAACAAGAGTGATTGTAACACTTGTGCAACCAGAAGATTGGAGGGTCAAATATTCCCCTTTCCACTTGGATGGTTCCTGGGCATGAACTGTATGGTAGCTTTTTTCCAGGACTCCACTGCCTGGACTAACTCATCCTGCCAAACATTGCTACTGTTTTCCCCTGAAGTTAGAGTCCTGTGTGTCCCCAGAGGGCCATCAGGCCGCTAGCCTCAGAGACCAATTTCACTCTGTGTCTCTCTAGACAGGCCTGCAGCCATAGCACTGTGGCATCCAATCCCATCAGATCTCAGAAGCCAAGCAGGGTTGGGTCTGTTTAGTACTTGGATGGGAGACTGCCTGGGAACACCAGGTGCTGTTGGCTTGGGAGATGGACTCGGCAACCCACTCCCAAAAATCAATCTGCCACTGAAAACCCTATGGACAGCAGAGAATCACTGACAATAGTGTTTAGCCTATTGTATGTAGGGTCGCTATGAGTTAGATACCAACTTGATGCACCTAACAACAACAACAACTCTCTAGACAAGGGGAAAAATTGATGTTCCTTGGAAACCTAATAAGGTGCAATCAAGATAAAAACTTCCAGGGGTTTCACAATCTGCCCTAGTCATTCCCTGAGCAGAATTTGTTGATATTGAGGGAACCAATTATTGGGGACCATACTGACAAATTGGAGCAATATTTGTACCTTAATACAACTGGCCATACCTTCCACCTGGCATTTAAAAATGCTTCTAGAAACAACAAAAAATATAGAAAATGAAAAGAACTAAGTACTCCCAGGTTCATTTGACCTCAATGTCTACATTGACTTTATTTGGGTCCCCTAGGAGTACCAAATGAACTTAAAGCCAGAAATAAAGTAGTTGCAAGTACTACTTTGACGGTCAAACATTAATAAAAGTGTTATTGTTGTTGCTGCTGCTGCTGTTAAGTGCTACAGACTTGGGTCTGACACATAGCGACTTTATTTACAATAGAATGAAACACTTCCCAACACTGTATGATGTACATGATCATTTTATGTTTAAACTCAGTGTTGCAGATACTGTGCCAATCAATCTAGTTGAGGGTCCTCCTGTTTTTGTTTTTTTTTATTGACTCACCACTCTCTCAAATGTGATATCCTCCAGGGATTGTTATTTGATCTTTATCAGTAAATATTTCAAATCCACTTCAGTTTCAGCAAGCAAAGTTGTGTCATCTGCATAATACAGATTGTTAATGAGTCTTCCTCCAATTCCAATGCCATGTCCTTCTTCACAAAGTCCAATTTCTTGGATTATTTTCTCAGCACAGAGAATGAAGAGGTGTGGTGAAAGAATACAGCCCATAGGCATAACTTTCCTGACTTTAAATCAAGTAATGTTTCCTTGTTTTGTTTGAATGACTACCTCCTGGTCCATGTACAGATTCCTCAAAAGTAGAATGAAATGTTCTGGTATTCCCATTCTTTAAAATGTTACCCATAATTTGTTGTGATTCACACAGTCAAATGCCTTTGCATAGTCAATAAAACATAGACATCTTTCTGGTATTCTCTGATTTTGGCTAATATCCATCAGATATCAGCAATGATGTCCCTGTTTCCACACCCTCATCTGAATCTGTCTTGATCTTCCAGAAGTTCCCTGTCTGTATACTGCTGCAGTTGCCTTTGAATGATCTTTAGCAAAATTTTACTGGCATGTGCTATTAATAGTATAGTTTGATAATTTCCACATTCAGTTGGATCTCCTTTCTCAGGAATAGGCACAAATATGGATCTTTTCCAGTTGACCAGGTAGCTATTTTCCAAATTTCTTGGTATAGACAAGTGAGCACCTCCAGTGCTACATCTGTTTGTTGCAACATCTAAATTGGTATTCTCTCAATTCCGAGAACTTTGTGTTTCACCAATTCCTTTTTCCACTTCATCCTTCAGTACCCTTGGTTCCTGATCATAGGCAACCTCTTGAAAAGGTTGATCATTCACCAATTCTTTTTGGTGTAATGAGTCTGTGTATTCTTTCTATCTACCTTTGAAGTTTCCTTCATCATTTAACATTTTCCTTGTAGAATTCTGAAAACCCTATGAATAAAAATGTAAACTGGATTAATTATAAACATTATAATCAACAGGGGTTTGGAAACAATATCCAAGATGCAAATAAAGGAATAGCTGAACAACTAGGACCAACTAACAAAATGGTCTAGGAAAACTCAGTAACCCTAGATATGATAGAGGGAGAAAAGGATTGAGTATCTGTTATGATTGGGGTTCAATATTACACATTTATCCCCAATAACCCAGCTCCAGATGGAACCATTACTAAGACCCTACAAGGACTAATAACTTTAGCCAATGAACAGGTAGAAAACTCAGGAATAGACAGCCTATTTTCTAACTTAATGGAAAAATTGTTTGGAAAATGGAAAGGTTTTATTACCTCAATCCTTACTTCTCTGTATGTAATAATTGGAATAGTCATATTAGTAGGATATTGTATAATCCCCTGTGCCCAAATATTCTAAGATTGATAAAGATAGCTTTGACCAAACAAGTCCCACTTTATTATCCTAACAGTTTACTATCATTAAATAATAGAACACCAATGCCAACTTCTCATTATAGAATTTGAAGAAAAGAATGAAAACATATAAATTAGGAGAGACTTGTGGGAAAAAGTTATGTTCTATGATCTGTGTTTTCTTCAAAGATAAAGAGTAACAAAACCCAAGAAAGAATTATTTTTGTTCCTTATTCCACTCCCTCCACCAAGTGCTATAAACAACCTCCTGTTATCTGCCAACCAGGCAAAGACAGATTGTGTGTTCAAAGCTTCAGCCAATGAGGTGAGATCTAACCACAAGTCTGTGTTAGGGTTTGCTGTGTTAGGGATACAAACCAGAGCAACACCTTTCCTGGTATGCTGGTTTTCATTCATTTTATGCTACTATGCACCCTTCTGCAGAAGTAAACTTGCCTCGATCGAGATACTTTTATTTTTCTGAGTGTCTCTTCTTGACATCAGGATTCATTTCCAACACCAACATACATCTGATTGCTCCACATCATTGACATCACTTGGTATTATCAGAATCTTTTTTACTATAGTCTTTCTATTAGGTATGTAGGAATAGCTCATTGTAGATTAATTTGCATACCACTAATGGCTAATGCCTGTACCACTGTGGTGTCCAATCCCGTCAGTTCTTGGAAGCTAAGCAGGGCCAGGCCTGGTTAGTATGTGGATGGGAGACTGCCTGGGGACACCAGGTGATGTAGGCTTGGGAGAAGGATCTGGCAACCCACTTCCACAAAAAAAAAAAAAAAAAGAAAAGAAAAAAAATCGGCCATTGAAAACTCTATGAATGACAGAGAAGTACTAACAATACTGTTTTACCTGTTGTACGTGGGGTTTCAGTCGGATACCGATTCAAGGGCACCTAACAACAACAATGGCTAATGATGTTGAACATCTTTTCCTATACTTATATGACATTTGTATACTCTTTGGTCGCCTGCAGCGGTAGCCCTGTGGCATCCGATCCCGTCAGATCTTGGAAGCTAAGCAGGGTCGGGCCTGGTTAGTACCTGGCTGGGATCCCGCCTGGGATACACCAGAAGCTGTAGGCTTGGGAGAAGGACCTGGCAACCCCCTCCCAAAAATCAATCTGCCATTGAAAACCCTGTGAACAGCAGAGAAGCACTAACAATAGTGTTTCCCGTTGTACAGAGGGTCGCTCTGAGTCAGATACCGACTCAACAGCACCTAACAACAACAATACTCTTTGGTCAAGTATCTACTAAAATTATCAACCCATTTTGTAATAGTTTTTGATTCCTTTACTATTAAATTTAGATAGTTCTTTATTCTTGCCATAAACATCTTATCTAATGTTATATTATACAAACATTTTCTTCTAGTCTATGGCTTATATTTTCATCCTTTTTTAGGGTTTTTCACCCAACAAAAATTTTTAGTTTTGATGAAATCCAATTGATTTTTCTTTCATTGATTGTGCCTCTGACATCACATAGATACTACTTTAATTTTATTGTTAATTTAATTTAAATCTAATTTACTTAAAACTAATTAATTATTAAACATTTAAAGTTTGTCTTTTGATAAGATAGTTTAATACATGTTATTTTAAATTAATTCATATTCAAGTTTTTAGTTTTTTACTATTACTACTATTTATTGGGCTGGGATTTAGCTCAGTTGGTAGAGTGCTGCACTGCAGTCTCTGAGGTCCTGAGTTCAATTCCCAGCACCGCAAAAATGGGAGAAGGACCTGGCAATCCACTCCCAATGCAATCCTGAAACAATCAGCCATTGAAAACCCTATGAGGGTCGCTATGAGTTGGATACCGACTCAACGGCACCTAACACACACACACTATTTATTAGATGGGCTGGGGTTTAACTCAGTTGGTTGAGTGCTTGCTCTGTGCTTTCTGAGGACTTAGCTTTGATTCACAGAATGACAAAAAATTGGAGAAGGACCAGGCAGCCCACTCCTAAAACAATCAGTCATCAAAAACTCTGGGAATAACAGAGAAGCACTGACATAGTGCCAGGCATGGCACAGTGTGGGGAGTGTTTCATTCTATTGTACATAGGGTCGCTATTAGTTGGACCTGACTGAATGGCACCTAAAAACAGCAACAACCATTTAAGTCTGTGAAATTAAATGTGCATAGGAATCTATTAAAAATATGCATAGTACTTGCTTTTCTTTTTTATGTTGTACTAAGAATTGAATCAGAGGCCCACACATGTTAAGCATGCACGTACTCTTCTAATATGCTACCTTCCAGCCTTCTTGTTTTTCTTTTTTCCTTTTCTCCTTCCTTCTCTCCTTCTTTTTTCCCCATAATACTGAGGTTTGAACCTAGGGTCTTGCATATCCTAGGCAAGTGTTGCACAACTGAGCTATACTCCCAGCTCCCCTTTTATATTTATTTTGAAGCATGGTCTCACTGAGTTACAAAGGCAGCCTTGGTCTTGAACTAGCAATCCTCCTGCCTCAGCCTCCCAAGTTGCTGGAATCATAGGCATGTGCCCATGACACCTGACTTTGATTTTCTTTCTGTATCTCATTTTTCTATAATTTTGTTCATTTATTTTGAGGCTTACCTATTTAGAATATGAATTGTAATTGCTGTTTTATTTCTTGTAAGTTTTCATAAATGTGTATCCCTATGTGATTTCCACCTAAATCAATACATAAACTATTTCAACAGTTTCTTCAATCCTTCTGGAGGCAATGATTTATTTAAATCACCATAAATTAATTTTGCCTTTTTTAAGCTTTATCAAAATGGAATCACATGGTATATATACCACAGCCTCATGTTTTTAAGAACCATCCACATAGTGTTGTGTATAAATCATTTTTCTTTTTTTACTGTTGAGTAGTTTTCTTTTGTATAATAATACCACAAAATGCTAATCTAATCTCTTATTGGTGGGCATTTGTGTGACTTCCCAGTGTTTTTTTTTTTTGCAATGAAAAAAAGCCTGCTATAAATATTCTTGTAAAAGTCTCTTTGTGGACATGGATTTTTATTTCTCTTGTGTAAATACCTAGAAGTGGAATTATGAGTCACATAAAATCTGTTTCTTAACTTTATAAGAAACAACTGAGAAATGTTTTGAAGTTGTTGTGGCAATTTAAAATTCCTAACAGGAATATACATGGGTACCAGTAACTTCACATATTTGTAGACTTAAAAACATTTGGATTTATCAATCTTTTCAATTTCAGTGGGAAGATAATGGTATCAGATTTATGGCTTTAATTTGCATTTCTGATAATTAAACATATTGATCATGTTTTCATGTTCTTACAGATGACTTATATATCTTCTTTTTGAAGTATCTGTCCATGTCTTCTATTGATTATTCATCTGTTTGTCTTTTCATCATTAACTTGTATAAGAGCTACTTGACAATCATTGTTAAGATTATAAAAAGGCAAGCCACAAGGACTTATTTAGAGAACACATTAAAATTATCTACTACGTATGAATGGGCTGGGATTTAGCTCAGTGGGTAGAGCACTGCGCTGCAGTCTCTGAGGCCCTGAGTTCAATTCCCAGCACTGCAAAAATGGGAGAAGGGCCTGGCAATCCACTCCTAAGGCAATCCCGAAGCACTCAGCCATTGAAAACCCTCTGAGGGTCACTATGAGTCAGATACCGACTCGACAGCACCTAAAAACAACAACACCATATGAATAAGAAGGCCTGGGGTTTAGTTCAGTTGGTAGAGTGCCACACTGCACTCCTTGAGGACCTGGATTGGATCCCCAGCACCACAAAAACCAGAGAAGGATGTGGCAATTCACTCCCAAAACAATCAGCAATTGAAAACCCTATAAGGGTCACTATGAGCTGGACTTGACTTGAAGGCACCTAATAACAACAAATACCCCAATAAAAAAGAATACTCCCCCAAAGAAACAAATACCCCAATAAAAGTGAACAAAAGAATTGAGTAGATATATCTTGAAAGAAGGTATATGAGTAGCCAATAAGTACTTGAAAAGATAATGCAAATCATTAATCATTGTTGTTGTTGTTGTTGTTAGGTGCCGTCAAGTCGAGTCCGACTCATAGCGACCCTATGTACAGCAGATGAAACACTTGCCGATTCTGTGCCAGGCAAACCATCTTATTTATGTTTAAGCCCATTGTTGCAGACACTGTGT
>VMDO01007573.1:0-57121 GCA_007922755.1 Pedetes capensis | reverse complement strand
AGCACCACAACTCAAAAGCATCAATTCTTTTACTGTCTCTCTTGTTCAATGTTCATCTTTCACAACCATATGATGCCACTGAAAATACCATGGCATGAGTCAGACACACCTTCGTCTTCAATGTGACATCTTTGCTTTTCAATACTCTAAAGAGATCTTTTGCCACAGCTTTCCCTACAGCAATGTGTCTTTTGATTTCTTGACTGCTGCTTCCACGGGTGTTGATTATAGAGCCAAGCAAAGCAAAATCTTGGACAACCTCAATCTTTTCTCCATTTAATGTGAAGTGGCATGCTGACCCCGTCGTAAGGATTTTTGTTTTGTTGATGTTTAGTCCTAACCCATAATGAAGGCTATGATCTTGATCTTCATCAGTAAATGTTTTAAATTCTCTTCACTTTCAGCAAGCAGAATGGTGTCATCTGCATAACGCAGGTTGTTAATGAGTCTTCCTCCAATCTTCATGCCACTTTCTTCCTCATAAAGTCAAGCTTCTTGCATTATTTGCTCAGTGTATAAATTGAAGAGATAGGGTGAAAGTATACAGCCCTGATGCACACCTTTCTCAACTTTAAACCACTCAGTGTTTCCTTGTTCTATTCGAACAACTGCCTCCTGGTTCAAGTACAGATTTCTCATGAGCACAATTAAGAGTTCTGGTATTCCCATTTTCTGAAGTGTTATCCATAATTTGTTATGATCCACACAATCAAATGCCTTTGCATAGTCAATAAAACATAGATAGACATCTCTCTGATATTCTCTGCTTTCATCTAATATCCACCTGACATCAGCAATGATGTCCCTGGTTCCCCGCCCTCTTCTGAATCCAGCTTGATTTTCCAGTAATTCCCTGTCTATATACTGCTGAATGATCTTTAGTAGAATTTTGCTTATGTGCGATTTTAATAATATTGTCTGATAGTTTGCATATTCAGTTGGAGCCCCTTTTTTGGGTATAGGCACAAATATAGATCTCTTCCAATCAGTTGGCCAAGTAGCTGTTTTCCAAATCTGTTGGCACAAACATGTTAACACCTCCAGTGCTGCATCTGTTTGTTGAAACATCTCTACTGGTATCCCATCAATTCCTGGAGCCTTGTGTTTCACCAGTTCTTTCAAGGCAGCTTCCACTTCATCCTTCAACACCATGTTGATTCCTCTTCATATGCAACCTCTTGGAATGGTTGGTCATCTACCAATTCTTTCTTGTATAACGACTCTGTGTATTCTTCCCATCTTCTTTTGATGTTTCCTGCATCATTTAATATTTTCCCTGTAAAATCTTTCACTACTGCCACTCGAGGCTTAAATTTTTTTCTTCACTTCCTTAAGCTTGAGAAACATGGAGCGTGTTCTTCCCTTTTGGTTTTCTGCCTCCAGCTCCTTGCACATGTCTGTCAGTTTGCCGCACTGTGGGGGCTTGTGTGTTGTGATGAGGCTGAGAGCTCTGCCACTGTAACCTCAGACATGAGCAAAGTTACCTATGGTGGACAGGTTTTCAGCTGAGCTTCCAGACTAAGACAGTCTAGGGAGTAGGACCTGGTGAGCCACTCCTGAAACAACTAGCCATTGAAAACCCTATGAATCCATGGTACAAAGCTGGGTTATTGAGCTAGAGCACAGGCAGAAGAGGGATCCAAACAGAAATCTCTCTAAATTCCTTTAGGCTGGTGAATTTGCTTGCTTTTCCTAGCAAAGGAATGATCAGTTGCCAGTAATGAGTCAAAATTCATTCATAGGTTTTATATTAGTAGATTTTTCTTCTGATTCTTTTTTTAAATTTAAATTTATTTTTATTATTTATTTATTTATTTATTTATTTATTTTTGTGGTACTGGGGGTTGAACTCAGGGCCTTGCGCTTGCATGCTTTGCAAGTGCTGGACCATTGAGCTGCATGCCTAGTCCATTTATTTTTAGTTTTTGAGACAGGTCTTGCTAAATTATGCAGACTGCCTCTGGTCTCGAACCTGTGGTCCTCCTGCCTCTGCCTCCTGAGTTGCTGGGATTACAGGCATGTGCCACCATTCCTGGCTTTTTCTTATAATTCTTAAGAACTGCTTTTAGTGTTATTATGTGCTTTTCATCTCTGATGATTTGATAAGGGTTTCATGAGAAAATAAAAAATACTAGTAACGGCCAATCATTTTAGTCAAGAATTATTAATTTTGTAACATATTTAATCCTTTGATATTTAAACCATCCCTTGTTTATTTTCGGCATAATTTAGAGGTACCTTTGGGATTGCACAGGAAGGTTGGAAACTGAAGCTTTCTTCACATATGGGAGCCTTGGAGTTTGCCTACTTCTTTGCTACCTTCTGCCTCACATAGAGCTTTCACTGTTTCCCCCACCAAACACTTTCCTCCAGGAAGGCCTGTGATTATCTCCCTGGGAGATGTGAACCCCAACTGTAATAAGAGATTGGACTCCAATTTAGGGGAGATTAAGAATTAAGTATTTATTTTAGATATATTCATAAAATTACCTCATTCAGGTGGAGGTGTTTTTGCCTTGGTCTTCCTTGTACTGGTATTAATATCTGTCCTATTTAACAATAGAGATCTGATGATGTGTGTTTTTTCTCATTAATGTAAATTTCTATAGAGATTTTATCACAGAAACTAGGGCTCCTTATAAAACGGTTGTTTCAAGGGCAGGACACAGGCATATCATACCAGGATGGATGACAGAACAGCCAATGAACAAAGTGAAGAGGCAGGTTTTTGTGTTTTCCCTGACTATTCAAAAGTATCTAATACAATTTGTTCTGGTGCTGAGGTCAGTCAGAACCTATATCTATAAACATTTTGACTGAAGTAAGCTCTAAGCAAAGAAAAAGAGACAAGGAAGATATAAGTCAGAGAAAAATTTAATCCATGCATCAAAATTAAGCCACATGAATAAGTAAAGCTAAGCACAAAGAGGAGAAAAAAATATTTCATTTTTATCTTTTTTTTTTTCCAAATTGAAGTCAAACGTATGCAGGGGTGGAGGGAAAACTCAGAGCATTTCATTTTTGATGTTTTTGAAGTCTTTCCTCGCAAAGGCAAGTTATTGCTTTGCATTTTAACATCAAGCCCTAGAGGTGATTGTTGTTTATTTGCAAAGTTATTTTTTAATTTCTTTCTTTCTTTCTTTCTTTCTTTCTTTCTTTCTTTCTTTCTTGTCTAAGAGGAATAAATACTGATAGGCAGTTGATAAGATCCTGTGTTCTTTCTTATAGAGAGTACACCAAAATACTGAAAAATATGACTTTCAAAGGGATCTCATTAAAAAGTTCCATTGTGACATCCAGTTTATCACTTTGGAGAACTAGTTATGTGGGAACCATATGGGATTCCTACTATTTTTTTTCTTCTGCACCATAAGAATAAAATAAAAAATATTTGACATAATTTTTTTTAAGACAAGGTCTCTCACTGGGTAGGCTTGGACTCACTACATAGAACAATGGTGTGCTCAAACTTATGTTGATCCTCCTACCTCAGCCTCCTAAGTGCTGAAATTACTGTTATATACTACCATGCTCAGCCTTTTGACACATTTCAATTGAGAACAAGGCTAGAATGCACTGAAGATTTTTCTGAGAGGTTGAGTGATAGGGACTTTTTAATCCCTTACCTCTAAATAACTTCCTGTGAATGCAGGATTCTAACCATGCATTTGTCTGCTTTACGTGAGCTTGTCTATAGAAAGATGCTATCAGATACATGTATGATATGGGAATTGGCTCACAAGGTCAAAGATTGCACAAGGTTTGTATCATGTGTTTTCATAAAATCTACAACTATAATATCCAGGCATAGTGATAAGATTGATTTTTTAAAAAGAAGAATGCCTTATTTATTTATTTATCTTGTAAAAACTCCTGGCAATAGCAGTACAAAAGTCAAATTAAAGGAAAGGACGAATTTCCTTTTATATTTTACTCAGTTATTCCAAATGGCTTCTGAAAATCCTCTGCTTCATTGGAAAACATTCCTTTGGCATGGCACAGGGGAGGGAGAAGACTTATCCCAAGTGGGAATAAGTTGAAAGTACTTAATCATCATTCATAAAACCATAGGTTAGATCCCCACATGTCTGTCAGTTTGCTGTGTTGTGGAGGCTTGTGTGTTGCTGAGGCTGAATACTATTGCCACAACTATCTCAGATACCAGCAGGGTCACGCATGGTGGACAGCTTTCAGCTGAGCTTCCAGACTAGGACAGATCAGGGAGGAGGACCTGGTAACCCACTTCTGAAACAACTAGCCATTGAAAACTCTATGAACAACAAATAAACACTGTCAGATATAGTGCCGGAAAATGAGTTTTCCAGGTCTAAAGGTACTCAAAAGTCTACTGGGGAAGAGGTGCCTCCTCAAAACAGTCTACCAAATGATGGAAATGGAGTAAAGCATCAGGGCCCTCCATTTCCTAATGTGGTACAACTCAAAATGAGGATCAGCAAATATAAATATCCATTAATAATTGGAACATGGAATGTATGTAATATGAACTTAGGAAAATTATAAATCATTAAAAGAGAAATGGAATGCATAAACATTGACATTCTAGGCATCAGTGAGCTAAAATGGACTGGCACGGGGCATTTTGCATCAGAGAATCATACGGTATACTATGCTGGGAATAACAAAGAGAAATGGGATTGTATTCATCATCAAAAAAGACATCTCAAGATCTGTCCTGAAATACAATGCTGTCAGTGATAGAATAATGTCTATATGCCTAAAAGGAATCCAGTTAATATGAGTATTGTTAATATAATTATTGTTCAAATTTACACATCTACCACTAAGGCCACAAGTGAAGATTTCTACCATCTTCTGCAATGTGAAATACATCGAACATATAAACAAGATGTACTGACAATTACTAGTGACTAGAATGCAAAACTTGGAAACAAAGAAGAAGGATAAGTAGTTGGAAAATATTGTCTTGGTGACAGAAATGATGCTAGAGATTGCATGATAGAAGTTTGTCAGACCAATGACCTTTTGATAGCAAATATATTTTTTCACCAATGTAGTCAGTGAATGTACATATGGACTTCACCAGATGGAACATACAGCAACCAAAATTGACTATATTTGTTGAAAGAGATGATGGAAAATCTGCATATCAAATGTCAGAATAAGACCAGGTGCTGATTGTGGATTGACCATCAACTGCTCATATGCAAGTTCAAACTGATACTGAATGAAGAAAGTTAGAACAAGTATACAAAAGCCAAGATACCACAAGAGACCACCTCAAGAACAGATTGCATTGGACACAAATGATAGAAGACCAGACAAGTTATCAAAGATATCATTCATGAGGAAAGCAAAAGGTTATTTAAAAAACAGGAAAAAAGAAAAGATACAATTACATGTCAAAAGAGACTCTGAAACTTACCCTTAAATGTTGACCAGATGAAATAAAAGGAAGACATGGTGAAGTTAAGGAACTAAACAGAAGATTTTGAAAGGCACCAGAGAAGACAAAACCAAATATTTTAATGACATGTGCAAAGAGCTAGAGACAGAAAACTAAAAGGGAAGAACACAATGTTTTTCTCCAAATTAAGAAATGAGGAAAAAAATCAAGCGTTGAGTAGTAATATTGAAAGGTTCTATAAGGAAAATGGGGCTGGGATTTAGCTCAGTTGGTAGATTGCTGCTCTGCAGTCTCTGAGGTCCCAAATTCAATTCCCAGCATCACAAAAATGGGAGAAGGATGTGGCAATCCACTCCCTAGGCAATCCTGAAACAGCCATTGAAAACCCTATGAGGGTAGCTATGAGTCGGGTATGCCATGATGGAACCTAACATAGGGCAAATATTAAATGATGCAGGAAACATCAGAAGAAAATGGAAGGAAGGAATACACAGAATAACTATTCAAAAAAGAATTGGTGGATGAGCAACCATTTCAACAGGTTGCACATGATGAGGAACCAATGGTACTGAAGGATGAAGTAGAAGGTGCCTTGAAGGAATTGGTGAAACACAGGCCTCCAGGAATTGATGGAATACCAGTAGAGATGTTTCAACAGATGCAGCACTGGAGGTGCTCACATGCTTATGCCAAGAGTTTGAAAGCAGCTACCTGACCAACTGACTAAAAGAGATCCATATTTATCCTATTTTCTACTGTATGTGGATACTATTGAATGATATTAATGTTGCACACAAGCAAAATTTTACTAAAGATCATTCAAAAGTGATTATAGCATTAAATAGACAGGGAACAGCTGGAAAAACCAAGCTGGCTCCAGAAGAGGGCCCAGAACCAGGGACATAATTGCTGATGTCAGATAGATATTAGCCAAAAGCAGAGAATATCAGAAAGATATCTATCTATGTTTTATTGACTATGCAAAGGCTTTGTGGATCATAACAAATTATGGATAACACTGTGAACAATGAGAATACCAGAGCACCTAATGGTACTCATGAGGATTCTATATATGGATCAGAAGGCTGTTGTTTGAACAGAACAAGAAAACACTGCTTGTTTTAAAGTCAAGAAAGTTATACCTTGGGTCTGAATCCTTTCACCCTATTTCTTTAATTTCTATGCTGAGCAAATAATAAGAGAAGCTGGACTTTATGAAGAAGAATGTGGCATCAGGATTGGAGGATGACTCATTAAGAACCTGCATTATGTAGATGGCACAACTCTGCTTGATGAAAGTGAAGATTTGAAACCTTTACTGATGATGATCAAAGAACAGAGCCTTCAGTGTGGATTGTGACTCAAATCAGCAAAACAAAAATCCTTGCGACTTGGTCAGTGCTCAACTTCACAATAAATGGAGAAAAGATTGAGGTTGTCCACAATTTTGCTCTACTTGTTTCTACAACCAGCATCCATGGAAGCAGCAGTCAAGCAATCAAAAGACACATTGCTTTGGAAAAAAACTGTGGCAAATGATCTCTTGAAAATATTGAAAAGTAAAGATGTCACAATGAAGACAAAGGTATGCCTGACTCATGCTATCATATTTTCAGGAGCATCACATGATTGTGACAATAGGACATTGAATAAGGGAGAAAAGAGAAGAATTGATGTTTTTGAATTATGGTGCTGCAGACGAATCTTGAATATACCATGTCCTGCCATAAGAACCATTAGATGTGTTCTAGAAGTGCAGCCAGGGTGCTCCTTGGAAGCAACGATGACTAGACTACGTCTTATGTATTTTGGATATGTAGTCAGGAGGGATTAATTCCTGGAGAAGGACATCATATTTGGGAGAATGACAGGCCTCCCTGGAAAAAAAGGAAAATCTTCTATTAGATGGATTGATACAGTGTCTGCAACAATGGGCTTAAACATAAATTATACCCTGTGCCTGGCACAGAATGAGGGAATGTTTTGTTCTGTTGTACATAGGGTCACAGTGAGTCAGACCTGACTCAATGACACTTAACAACAACAACAACACAGGTTAGAAATAACATTACAGATCATCTGTCCAATATCTTCCTGATTGTAATCATCTAGTCTTGCTTAAGTATTTGTCATTATTGCAAACACATTATGCTCTAGGGTATATTTTTCTTTAAAGAAATTCCTAGAATTTCTTTCTTCTCTGGAGATAAAATCTGCATAGTTATCATGTCTACATCCATAGCATTACAAAGCAGATGACTAATAATTTCTTAAGAAATAGCAGTTGTTTTGGACCTCTTAAAATATTTGAAAAGAAGTTTCTGTGTTCCTATATAATCATTTCCTTCACCTTTCTCTCCAAAGTTAAACACATTCACTTTCTCCAACCATTTATCATAGGACACAGTTCTAATAATTTTATCAGAAAGGCTATCTGTGGTCAAAATGGTAGTTTCTCTCTATAAATTTCAGTCAAGTTTCAGTTGAGTAGAATGATGTTAAATCAAGTTGCTATCAACCTACCAATGCAGATGGAATTACTGCATGAATAGGGAACTATTGGAAAATTTCCCTTCATTTGCCACCATTCAGTTTCAGTTGATATGGGCTGGAGTCTAGTCATCAATATTTTCTGAAAAGCCCCTCAGTATGCAAGTACTAAGATATCTTCCAACAAAATCACCTGAGTTCAAGGCAGGGATTTAGGACTGAAGATGCAGTGAGCTAAAAAACATATGATCAGGTTCTGGCAAGTATGAAAAAGCCTATCTAAGTATTTCAGGAGAAGGGGATATTTATGACTTTTCAAATGTTCATTCAATGCCTGGCATTGGGCTGTGATTTCACTTACATTATACAACGTATAAATAAGGATATATGTCTCAGAACCACTAAGTGACATGACCAAAGTAATCCTGGCTGGAACAAAGAGGCAAGTAGATTCTATGCCAGGTTGCTGGGATCCTGGTCAAGCCTCTCGACTAGCTGATTGTGCTGCCATAGCTGGCCCCAAGAGAGCCAGGACCTGAATCGGAAATGATGGCAGCTGAACTGCAAGGATCAGTTGCTCTTAGGCCACTGATAGACCTCTTGGGGTGAAAGCTGAGTGGAGTCCTATTGCTGTCCAGATCCCTTGGGAGCTGGTGCTAGACAGACCTATGTATGACAAATCTCTCTCTATTGCCCTTGCTCATCATTTTTGCCTACAGAGCATCCTGAACATAGGAACCACAGAGACTTTTAGTATAGACGTAGTATTTTGTGAAAGTCTTCATTCATTTATTCTCTGCTTTTCTGCTTTAAACCAGAGCAGATGGCCTTTCTCTAAGATATATGTGAGGAAAAATAGTGCTGACACATAACTAACTAAAGAATCTGATAACTTCTGACACACTGACAGCTCATTCTGAGTGTTCATCCTCAATATCCTTGCAGACCTGAAAAGCTGATGACTTGGTACATGTATATCAGCCATGTCAGAAACTTCACATTCTGACCATCCCTTATGAACTACTTCCTTAGGACACATTGCTCTCTATCCTCAACTTTCCAACCTCCATGCTGATCCCTGTGGAACTTTATTGATAAGAGCAGTAATGAAGTAATGGAATTCCTTGGGGACCATTTTCTACTACTATATTTTGTATTATTTTAAAAAGAAAAGACAAAAATAAAACACTTTGGTTTTCTAGGTTTATCTGTATTTGATGTTCAGGTAATTAGCCTGTGACCCTGTTAACATTTAGTGACTGGCTTAAAATTCCCTGTTACTTATTTGTCACCTGCCAATGTAAGAGATATATAAGAAGTGATCTGACTTTGAATTTTTTTAATGAAATCTGTCACAGATTACATTTTGAGCTAGATTAATCTTATATCTGAATGTTAGTCACATACTATACTTGTTTCTTCCTCAAGAGTATGCTCAGATGCTATCTTAGTATGGGTTTCCCCAGAAGCAAACCTTGACTAATGATTTGAGTGCAGGAGGCTACTGGGAGGGCAAGAAACATTGACCTGGGAAAAACAAATTGATATAGGAAATGAATAACAGAAAAGGATAACTGAATTATTAAACCTCCTTGCACAGTGGGGTAGCTTAATTGTATGGAGAGATTCTGGAAAGTAATGCAAAACACAAGCCTTAAAGTTATCCTGTTGAAAAGTAAAGGTGAGGGGGTAGTCATACCCCACATCCATTGATCACTGGGTAAAGATTTCCTTTAAAAGCCCTTAGGTATCTTTATTTATTAAAAGTACAAAAAGTAAGGTGTGCATGGTGGTCCAGGCCTCTAATCCTAGCACTCTTGGGACCGAGGCAGGAGGATCACCAGGTTCCAGGGCATAGGCAGCCTGCACAAGTTAGTGAGAACATGTCTCAAAATAAAAACAATAAAATAAGTAGGAGATGGGAGTGCCACTCAGTGGGAGAGCATTTGCCTGCCTAGGATGTTTGAGAACCTGGGTTCAAACTCCTAGTACTGGAAAAAAAAGTATGAGGCCAGCCTACTAGGCTACATAGTGAGATTCTGTGGTTTCTTTCTTTCATTCTTCTTTTATTTCTTTCTTTCTCAGAAAAAAAGGTTACTGTAGGAAGTCTGGAAGTGGAAGTCTGGTTAGATATGCATGAAAATGATAGGTGGATTGGGGAAAACATTGGACATGTAGATCTTAGCAACTGAATCAAGAAATTAAAAAAATAGTCCACTGTATCTGACATGAAAGATACAAGTAAAAAATTTGTTAACATTTTATTGATAATTTTAAAATTTAAATTATCTGTTATACATCTTCAATTACTGGAATTGTACATGATTTTTTAGAATTATAAATTAAAATGGATTTGGGGGCTGGCAGCATTGGTTGGTGGTAAAGCTATTGCCTAGTATGCACAAGGCCTGGATTTGATCCCCAGCACCACTAATACAAAGTGTGGAGGAAGCTTTGGTCCATACTAATCTTTAAAGATTTTTGGAACTTGAATCTCTCTTCCAAATATTTGTTGTTTCTCCCAAGTTTATGTTAATTTAGGTCAATTTATATATCTATATATACTAAGCCTACAGCAATATCACTAGGTTGGTGTCCAATCCAACTTTGTGTCTGATCTCAGAAGCTAAGCAGGGTTGGACCTGGTTAGTACTTGGATAGAAGACTGCCTGGGAACATCAGGTGCTGTAGGCTTGGGAGAAGGACCAGACAACCCACTCCCAAAGAGTTGGAAGCCCTATGAATAGCAGAGAAGCACTGACATTAGCATTTTGACTGTTGTACATAGGGTCTCTATAATTCAAATACCAACTTAACAGCACCTAACAAAAACAATATACACTTATTATCTAATTCATATCCACTTTAGTACTAGCCACTTATTACATAACAAAAAAAAGTTTATGGTGAGAGTTCAAGTTTTCAATTACAGTTCAAAGATAGGCAAATCTAGGTGGGCAAATGACACATGTCCATTGTGAAAGATAAAGCACAGCCACAAATTATTTGAACCATCCCATGGAGAGGTGGCCTTGGTTCTAATTGGACTCTGACTGCTTTAATAGAACATGGCAGAAATGATTTGCCAGTTTTCAGGTCCTGACTTGAAGGTGCTGGCAGCTTCTACTTTCCATCTCTGGAATGCTTGCTCCAACTATGTTCCCTCTGATAGTCCAAGTTCCAGGATGTGAGCATCCACAGCATGTAGTAAGGACCTGTGTAAGTGCTCCCATTAATAGCCACAGCAGATGGCCAGAATCAACTCCCACACACGAAGGAGCAATGTGGGTGTCAGTCCAGTTGAGAAATTCCATTACTCCTACCCCAGCTGATGAATGACTACAACTTCATAGGACACCGTGCACAAGAACCTATAAGACCAAGAGAAATGATAAAGGCAATCTTGGTTTAATTCAGTACATTTTTTACAAGGGGGTTATTTTTCTGAGATAGACCACTGAAGCACCTATTTGGGCTTTAGGGAAGAATTGTTTAAATTTATAATGTCATTTATTTTATGACCTTATGTATAAGAAAGTAACTTGAGATAGAGGATGATTCTGAGTTATCTATAAAAGATAGTTAATGGAAATGATAAAAGTAAAAAGACAAACACATGAAAAGCCTGGTATACTTAGGAAAATATAAGCAATTTAGTTTGAGAGTAAGATGATAATATGGAAAGCTAAAAAGCAGAGTCCATTGATGAAGGAGCCTCTTACGGACTAGATTTGGAGTATGGGGGTGCCGAGTCCTTTAGTCTTAATTATTCTCAAGAAACTAGCAGTCTTAAGTCATCAACTAATTGGATAATAATGAACACAAGTTGTCTACAAATATGCTAATTGGGTTTGATCAGGCTCATTCATTCATCCAAAGATGTATTGAGTTCTTACTGGTACTAGGTGTTAAAGGGATCAGAATGCTACAAAATCACACTTCCTTTTCTTTAAAAGCTGGGAGTATTTTATATATTTAAATGTGAAAGAAGTAAAAAAGAAAACAAATATACAAAATAAAAAAAAAGAGTAGCAGATGATACATAGAGTTAAAAAATGATTATGAACTTGTATCCAAGGCAAGGACTGTGTGGTTATATGTATCTTGGGAAGAAGCTGCTTACATTAAACAAATCTAACATCACAGTAATACCTTCAAAAATGACTATTTTGCAAGATATTTTATGAAGTGACAATGAGAACAAATATTTAAATTGTGTTGAATATGCACTAAACACCAGTCTAAGTGTTTAACTATATTAACTCTCTTAAAGATAGTAACGCAATGTCAAAACAATCCTATGGAGTAGTGCTAGCATTATTATCCCCCCCTTTAGTAAGAATCTGTAGACATATGGTCATATAAGAAAGCTGGGCAGAGCTGGGATTTGAACCCAGGTGGCCATTACCAGCCAGTATAGAATTGCCTCTGATTGCAATGTTTATGGTTTATTTCAAGGTGTTTTATGAAAGGCAAAAGTTTTAAATGGCAAGTTGGTGACTCATTTTTATTTCCTCTGTACATTAGTTATGGATGCTTTTGAAAGTAACATGAATATTATTGGTTAATACGTTCATCTAGCAGTCTGTTAACCTGGCTGTCTTGCACAATTACTAGCTCATACTTTAAGGAAGGACTAAATTGATGTTGACTGCTATGGATATTTTGATAGGTAAAATAGAATCAGGAATTTGTTACATGATTGGGGACCAGTAATTCAATAACTGACTCAGCACGTATCCATTCTTTCACCAATCACTTTTGTAAAAAATACAAAAATATGCTTGAAACCATGTCAGTGCCATGGTTTTTACCTGTCTTTTCTTCTCTTATTTGACCATATCCATCCAATTTGGTCAGAGAGAAAATAGCTTGTGATGAAAAGAATGTAAGAGAAGGGAGAGTTGTATACCTGAGGCAAGAGCAGGCAGGGCTCAGGACTGCTTTTGCTTGGGTAGAAATACATGGCACAGGCTGGCCTCTGAGACCCACACATGAATCACAGGGAGCAAATTTGCATTCCTGGCTTTCCAAATTGTTTCTTTTCTTTTGAGTGTCACTTTTTGACTCCACTTAAAGGTATATTCACATTAAATGTGGAAGAAGTAGTAAAGAAAACAAATACAAAAAACAAAACAGAGCAGCAAATGATAAAGTTAAAAAATGATTATGAACTTCTATCCAAGGCAGGAACTGTGGGGTTATATGTATCTTAGGAAGAAGCTGCTTTCACCACACAAATCTAACACCACAGTAATACCTTCAAAAGTGACTCTTTTCTGTCACTTTTTTTCTTTTAAAAATTATTCTATTTTATTTTTCATTTCCCTTTTTATCTTTGTTGTACAGATACATGATAACTTTTTTCCCCTTTATTGTTAACTGTTGGGGGGGTACAGAGTAATACAGCATTTACTTTTTCCATTTACATCACTTTTGGTTACACATCAACTTATGAGGTTTATTGAACATTTTGACTAATATGTAGTAAAACTCATATGTATATTTGGGTTATGGTCCCTTATTTTCCCATGTACTCATGAATTTGCATCATTTACATTGAGATTATCCCCTCATAACTTATCCCTCTACATTGTTTTTCCTCCCTATCCTGCCTTCTGCAGTCTTTGCTTTCCTTTACTAGTTCCCTCCCTCCTCCTTTCTGCTCTTTATATTATCCTTTCTTCATTAAGTTTAACTTTGCATTTAATATATCAATTTATGTATAGGATTTTTTCTTCTTTTAAGTAAGATTCAGCTCCCTCATGAGTGAGAACATATGGTATTTCTTTTTCTCAGCTTTTGTTCATTCACCAAAGTTGATATTCTCCAGTTCTGTCCACTTTGCTGCAAATGACATTATTTCACTTTTTATTGCTGAGTAGTGTATATGTACCATAATTTTTAAATCGATTCTTCTGTTGATGGGAATGTTGGTTAGTTCCATATCCTTGCTAATATGAAGAGTGCTGCATTGAATATGGAGATGCTCCCTTGCTCATGGATTGGGAGAATCGATATTGTAAAAATGGCTGTATTAACTAAAGGAATTTCCAGATTAAATGCAATTGCCATTAAAATACCAATGACAGACTTTGCAGAAATAGAAAAGTAATCCAAAAATTCATATGGAAACACAAAAGACCCTGTATAGCCAAAACTACCTTAAGGTGTAAAAACAATGCAGGTGGGATCAAAATTCCTAACTTTAAACTATACTACAAGGCTATAGTAGCAAAAGAAGTTTGGTATTGGCACAAAAATAGGTTTGAAGTCCAATGGAACAAAATTGAAGAGGCAAAGATACACCCACACAACTACAGCCACTTGATCTTTGACAAAGGGGCTAAGGACACAAAATGAGAAAAAATAGCCTGTTCAACAAATGGTACTGGGAAACTTGAATATCCATCTGCAGAAAGATGAAAACAAACCTGTCTCTCTCAATTTGCATAAGAGTCAACTTGAAATGGATAAAAAACCTCAACATAAAATCAGAAACCTTTGGTGGCACACACCTGTAATCCCAGTGACTCAGGAGGCAGAGGCAGGATGATCACAAGTTTGAGACCAGAGGCAGTCTGCATAATTTAACAAGATCCTGTCTCAAAATGTAAAAATAAAATGGGCTGAGGGTACAGCTCAGTGGTGCAGCACTCACAAAGCATGCAAGTGCAAGGCCCTGGGTTCAACCTCCAGTACCAAAAAAAAAAAAAAAAAAAAAATCAGAAACCTTAAAACTGCTAGAAGAAAAGGTAGGAACCATGCTCCAAAATGTAGGCATAGGAAAGCATTTCCTTAACAAGACTCCAGTTGCTCAGGAAATCGAACAAAGAATAGAAAAATGTGATTACATGAAATTAAAAAGTTTCTATACAGCAAAGGAGATAATCAATAGAGTTAAGGA
This sequence comes from Pedetes capensis, assembly GCA_007922755.1. Classification (NCBI taxonomy): domain Eukaryota; kingdom Metazoa; phylum Chordata; class Mammalia; order Rodentia; family Pedetidae; genus Pedetes; species Pedetes capensis. Next base: position 42,338 of record VMDO01007573.1, on the reverse strand, counting down.
AGACCCCACTGAATGGGAGAAAGTCTTCACATCCTACACATCCATCATAGGACTAATTTCTTTCTTTCTTTTTTTTTAGTGTCATTTTGTTTTATTTTTTAAGATGGGAAAGTTTTTGCCATGCTGAAATGTCATTGTCAAAAATTCAGTACAGAAAGTTGAAAATATAACAAAGGAATGACATAATCAAAAAGATAAAAATATAACAAATGTTGGTGAGGTTGCAAAGAAAAGGGAACCCTCTTACACTGCTGGTGGAGCTGTAAATTAGTCCAATTGATATGGAGGTATCTTAAAAAACTTAAAATAGATCCACAGCATGACCCACCTATAACATCATTGGGGATATACCCACAGAAGCAAATCCCCAAACATCAAATAACCCAATGCACACATGGGCAAAGGAAATAAACAAACAGTTCTCAAATGAGGAAGTTTGTGAGGTTAAGCAAGCACATGAAAAAATGCTCAGTATCCCTAGTCATTAGAGAAATACAAATGAAAACAACTCAGATTTCACCTAACTCCAGTAAGAATGGCCAAGAGAAAAAATAAATAATAACAAATGCTGCTAAGGATATGGAGAAAAAGGAACACTCTTACACTTTTGGTGGAACTCTAAATTGGTTCAACCATGTAGGAAATCAATATGGAAATACCTAAGAAAACTAAAAAGAGAACTTCCACATGGCCCAGCTATACCACTACTGTAAATATACCCAAGGGGGGACAAGTTATCATACCACAGAGACACCTGCATTTAGTCTTCTTCTTAAGAAAATCACAGCCTAATTAGTTTCCAACAATTAGGAACTCGTCTCAATATTCTCATTTTTAAAGAGATCAGAGTTTTGGGATACATTAATATAGGTAACATTAATGATGATGGCACCTATCATTTATTGGTACTACACTATATGCCAGGCTTTTTTCTAAGCATACCTCATCATTTGTGATTGAACCCAGGGTGTCCTGCGTGCTAAGCACACAGTCTACCACTGAACTACACCTCCAGCCCTTCATTTATTCTTCAAAGCAACTCCATGAGGTGGGAACTATCACAACTCCTTTTTAAAAAAATGAAACTATAGATTCAAAGATTGTTAGTAACTTGTAAGAGTCATATAGTTTGCAAGTGTTGGAGGCAGAACTTGAGCTGGCTGGGTTCTGAGAAGAGTAATCTGCTACTCTGTTATGATGGGGTCCATTAGAATTAAGTAAGAGTACTTGGTTTCTTGTATTATGCTTGAAAATTCCATTTTCTTTGAATTTTGCCATGTCATATTCACAGCTCACTTTGGATACAATTTTTTACCTCTCCTTTTGGTGACTGTTGGGAATTGGAAGCTCTCCTTAAGTCACTGTGCAGTGATATTTGAATAAATATAACAAGGCCTGGAAAAACACAGAGCAGCCTGCTCAGTGAGTGTCCCTCAAAACAGGTCATTAGAACCCCCATGCTGAACTGGCCACACTGCTGCATTGTGGCTGTTGTGAAACCAGCACTTCTACCAGAACACAAAGCAATAGGGTAACTTGCCAGATAATATTTAGGGTTGCTGCGAGTCAGACCTAACTTGATGGCATTTAAAGATAACAACATTTAAAACAAATTTTTTGCTTATTTTGTGGGATACTAATGTTTTAAAAATTATATCTGTAGGATTTCTCACAATCTCAATTTGAGCTTTTCTTGCCCTAATTATAGTATCACTTGGTAATAGATTTCTAAAAAAGATCCCCCTTGGAAGGTGCTCAGGTTTTAAAAGTACAATCTCCTCTGCTCCCTTTCCTCTCATTATTTCTTTTCGTTTCATCTTGCATTTTGGAATCTAGCAGGCACCTCTTGACCCCAGGCCCTGAATATATGTATTGGTGGCAGCTGCCAAGGGACTAAGCAGGACATAGCAGATGTGGCAAGAGCCGGATTAGATGCAGTTCATATTGAAATTGCTTTTCAAGTGATTCTCAGCCAAATAACTCATAGACCAAATAACTCATAGACCTTATCATATGTTCTTTTGTTAGTTAAAATGTTAGTTCAGAGTACAAAAAATTTGTACTAGAATTAAGAAGACTTAGAAAAAATTCAAAAATGTAGTGTTTTGATCTGCAGATCAGGATTTAAAAGGGTACCTCAGTCACATGAAATTGTCTATGTGGAATGTGCCTTTAGTCATTGACCATGCAAAGCTTTCTTGGACAAGTTTTCTTAGAAAGAAAGTTTACTGATCTTTTACATTCTCAGCCTCCTTATCCTTATCAGGATTTAGCCTTGTCATCTGTATTTTGAAAGCCTTGCCAGGTGGTTCTATTGTACAACCATGATTGAGAAGCACTGATTTAAAAAGATTTCTTGGAGGCAGTCATGATGCTCTGATGGGGAAGTTCACAATCTTTTGACACAATCAAATTTTACAGTGTCACATATGGCTCCCTCATTTTGGCCTTAAAATGCATTTTATGTGGGATAGAGGAAGGCTTAATTTGTATCAACTTCACATATGCAGGTTTCATGTCAGATTTTAATTGAAAAAAATTGTCACAGAATTTTGATGATGATTTCTAGTCCACCTTTCTCTGTCAATCAGGAAATAAAGTGTTATCAAGTGAAATGATCTGTCAAGTTCTTCCTGCAAAAAAGCGACTGAAGTGGATAGTAACCTCTGCTCTCCTAGGCATCCTCTCTGGCCTCCCAGTCTCTCCTGCAGTGCTTAGAGGACTTGAATGCATATGAGAATCACCAGGAGAACTTATTAAAACACAGTTTCTGATTTCTTATGTCTGGGGCAAGGCGTCTCAGGTGTCAGAACAAAACAGCCCTTGAGCTCTGATAGTGCTTACCTAGGTACTATGTAGTTTCTTTTTATTTTCTTTCTTGCCTTTTTTCTTTCTCCCTCATTACTGGAAGGTTGAACCCTGGGACTTGTGCCTGCTAGGCAAGTGCTCTACTATTGAACTGCACCCCCTGAGCCACATTTTTATTTTTCATTTTGAGACAGGGTCTTGTTAAGTTACACAGGCTGTCTCTGGCTTATCCTCCTGCCTCTGCCTCCAGAGTCATCTGGGTTACAGGTAATCAGCACAGCACCCAGTGGTGCTGTATAGTTTTAAGACTCACCCATAATCCACACTTTCTTAGTCTCTTATTTTTTCTAACATGGATACACTTGTTTGGAATGTGCCCTTCTTGGGTTCACTGAACCCCAGGATTCAATGATGAGTCTCATTCATCTTCTCTCAACTTCAAAAAATTAACCTTTAGTTATTCTCTTCATGTTTCCAGTGTGTTTCATGTATATTAGCTTCTTCATAACTAGATCACGAACCCCTTTAGATAGGAATTATATCCTGATTTCTCATAATTGTGATTATGTATGAATGATTAATAAACACATTCAGGCTAAGGAAATCTGCCCATGTCAGCTTGACTGACTATTTTCATGGAGAATTGCTGACTTTTTTATTCATGAATATATCCTAAAACAAACACCACTGTCATTATTATTTTCACCAGCATTGCTTTTATTTTATTGCTAGGTCTTTACACAATGATCATTTTCTGTAGAATTTCTGAAACACCATTTGCTTTACTCAGTCAGGGTCAGTTCTAGCCAGTTGTTGCTTAGCAATAATAATGACATGTTGAGAATCATCTGATGGGCTTTGAACACCCTGAGCAGAGGGTAGCCAAGGGCAGCTGGTTGGTTAATTGTGGCTTCCAGTCATCGCCAGGAGATCAGTGCCCATGAGGGAAGAAAAGTGCTGAAGTTACTGCAAAATGCATTTCAAATTGGATTTTTTATACAAATTCACATTTTAAAAATTAAGCAGAAATAAAGTCTTTAGTTTGCAGACCATTTTCATATGCTTTAAACAATAGACATAGAGGCTTAGTCTAAAATAGCATTCTCCCTTGGAGCCTGAGAGGTTATTTGATGGTGTGCTTGTCTTCTGTTTTCCAGAATGCTCTGTGGGTGATGGATGGTGATGGTGGGGGCAATGATAGCAGAATGGTCACCTGAGGAATGCCCACTTGTAAGATGTGATTTTAAAACAGAGATATTTGTGTCTGATTGGAGTTTATGCTTTTTGCCCCTTTTCTATTATAACTCAGAATGAGCTGATTATGTTCCTATGCCTGGGGGCTTTTTCTGTCAAGTTTAAGTCGACAGTGGATCACAAATGCCAAGTTATAAAATCCTGAAAATAAGGGTTTCTATTAGAAACCTTGGAACTGTATGCTAGCAATTAGAGAGAGTGACTAACACTGCAGATGACCTCACCACCCTTTTTATCCTCAGAGCCCCAGAGCTTTGTGGTCATGTTGCAATTAGCGAGGTAGTGAGAGAATGTGCATAGAATGTTGTCATTACCAATGACTGTTTCTATTGTCATACTGACAATATTGTTGCTGCTTCATAGAACATCAGGCCTTCCAGTGTCCTGGGCACAGGACAGAGCAAGTCCAGGAATCTGAAAGATAATGCAAATAAAGGGAAAGAAGGATATAACCCTAAAGCGATAGGAAGAAGTTGGGGATGGGAGATAGTTATTCCAATAGCTCATCATCACCAGAAGCAAATGGCACCGGATGAGTTTATGCTCCTCTGAGATCAAAAAATTCTCAGGAGCCTCAAGTATTAGGACAGATGTTGGAAAGACTGTGGCTAGTGATGTTTTATTTTGCAAGAACTGGTGCTTTGCTTTTTAAAGAATTATGCTAACTGTAGTTAATTCATGCTTCATTTGACTTCACTAAAGGGATTCTTTTGTGATATTCTAGCCTCCCTCATCTTTAGAAAAAGGGATAAAATATTTTAAATAACCTTTGAGCATTTGGTTACTAGTAGGTAGAGTTCTTGGACTTTGAAAATGGGATATGAAGAGTGATAGTCTGTCCATCTCAAGAAAATCTGTAAAAGAATTTGAAGTGTGTTTTCAACCATGAGCTTTGCTTGGCTTACAAAATGACATTTGTTGTTACTGCTTCATTCAGACTGCTGTCATTGTTACTGTACTCTTTTTCTGGAACATCAAGGCTCTGAAATGTTGGAATGTTAGTGCATATAAAAAGTATGGTCAGGAATCCCTGAAAGGACACTAAGAGAAAAATGCAAAACCCTGAAGAGATGTAGAGAAATTGTTTGAAACATTTATCTTTAAAAACACACACCAGTCTCTCTATACCCATGATAATCAGATCCATTGCTTTAAGATATCATATATTCTTGAATCTAATTCATACCCTTTCATCAGTTTTGGAGGGCTAAAAAATCAGATGTGGGCTAGAATCTCATGATGACTGGATTTATGGCCAAGAGCATATGATTCCAACCTGAATCTGATTTTTTTAGTCCTCTAAAACTGTTGAAAGGGTGTGGGTTAGATTGGACAATATATGGTGTTACCTTATGATGTCAATCCCTTGCTCAAAAAATGCTATGGCTCCCCTATGACTTGATGATAAAGGCTTTACATTCCCTTCCAGACTTGCCCCTATTAATCTTCCTTTTCAACTCAGAATGCACCCCCCACTTCTTCATTGTCTTAAGGTTCTTCATTTCTATTGCTATGCCATTCTCACAATCACCTTACTAACACCTGGTTGTCAGGGGTCTGTTTATTCAGTTTTTATAATTGATAGTAAAAATCTATTTTTTTAATCAGGAAAGGTCTTTATTTTTGCTTTTCTCTTTTTCTTTTTTTCTCACTTTATTAGTAAATGATGATGAGGTACACAGTAATACAGGATTGGCTTTTTCCATTACTCATCCTTTATATCTCTTCTACTAACACTTTCATCAACCCACAAAGTTTATGGAGCCTTATGGCTAGTATGTAGTAAAACTTTGATACTTATTTGGGCTATCCCCTATTTTTCCGATATACTCATGAAGTTGTGCAGCTTACATTGAGATTGACCTCTCCCCCTTCATCACTCCTCATTGACCCTCCTCCCCAGATAATGATAATCTTTGCCTTCCTTCTTACCTCTCAGGAGAAATTACTCACACCTCCTTCCTCCTTTGAACAAAGATTCACCTGGCCCCGCCTCTTGCCTTGCTGATCCTGACAACCGCAGGCCTACTTGAGTCCATGCGGAAAATTAAACTGCTTGACAGGTGATGTGCCAGACATATGTCTCAATCATGTTGTTGCCTCCAAACCATAGACTTTCCCTTAGAGTGTTGATCTGGATTTTGCCCCTGGGATTCTGCCTTTGATTCTTTCCTTAGCCCCTTCGTGAGTCACTTGGTGGCCCAGAATCACCATGTTCCTCACCTATGTTAGCCTGCTATCTGGACTTAACACAGCTACTGCAGTGCTCCGCCAGCCCCTCATTCAAACTTATAAACTTGGTTTAACCTTGTAATCACCTAGACCTGCCTAAACCTACCCAAGCTGGACACTAGGCCTTGCATTACTCAACTTGCCTTGTAGTTTCATTCTGATCCTAGATGGATGTCTTTGGAAATTGTCTAATTCTTTCAGACTTCTATATTTTGTTTTCTGAGCATATTCATCTACTTGGCACTTGTGTAGTGCATAGCAGAAGGCAAAACTCTTGTTGCCTAAAAAAGTTTTAAACTTAGCCTGGAAACAGGATAGAAAGAATGCCTTGAAAATGTATTGTGTGCCTATGATTTAGGGCAACGTATCCAAAAGGATCCATGAGGTGTGAAATTATTAGCATCTTTGTAACATTCAAAGATCTTTGACAATAAGAAAATTGTGTTTAATCTGGAAAAATATGCTACCATGTGCCATTATTAATGTTGGAGGTTTTGAGGGAGAAAACAATTATTGATCACACTTAGATTCTTAAATGCAGGTGAGAGCATTAGGAAAATCCACATAAATTTGATATCTACTTATAAATCCTCCAGATCAATATATTATCCCTGCTTCATTTTATCAACAGAAGAGCTATATTATGCACCTGAGATTATTTCTATTTGTTTGCATAATTATGATAAAGTGTACCTTTTAGAAAACCTAAGAATAAAGAGGGCTGGGATTTGGCTCAGTGGGTAGAGCGCTGTGCTGCAGTCTCTGAGGTCCTGAGTTCAATTCCCAGCACCGCAAAAATGGGAGCAGGGCCTGGCAATCCACTCCCAAGGCAATCCCAGAACAGACAGCCATTGAAAACCCTATGAGGGTCACTATGAGTCGGATACCGACTCGACGGCACCTAACAACAACAACAACAAGAATAAAGAGTATGAACATAAAGAGCAAAAAATTGTGCTGGAATATAGTTTAGTGGTGGAGTACTTGCATAGGATGTGTGAGGTCCTACATTTACTCTTTAGCACCAAAACCCAAAATAAATAACCAAGCAAACAAACAAAACAATGAAAAAAGCAAAAAGTTTCTATAATCCCATCACTCAATGATTTATCATCATTTTTGACTTTCTTGTTTTCCCTTTCTCATCACTACATACACCATTTTTAACCAAAATTATATCTTCTATGAATTGATATTGAAGAAATTGATATTTTTTTCTATTTAAAATATTTTGCCAAAGTCCTTTAGCCCTAAAAGTGTTTTAAACTTAGATAGCCTGGAGACAGGGTAGAAAGAATGCCTTAAAAAAGATCTTGGAGGTCTTGTTTCTCATGTAAGTATGCAGAAGTATATGTCTGGCACAAAGAATATGTACAGTTTTCAGTTTTTAGGTATGTATTGCCAAATTACCCTTAAGAAACTTTGTCATTTTATTTTCCCTAGACCAGCGAATTACACTATTCTTTATGCCCCATTGTTCTTCTTTTCAATTAATGGAGTTTTTAAAATGTTAGTCAAGCAGATCCTGCAGCCATAGCCCTGTGGCATCCGATCCCGTCCGACCTCGGAAGCTAAGCAGAGTCAGGCCTGGTTAGTACCTGGCTGGGAGACCGCCTGGGAAAACCAGAAGCTGTAGGCTTGGGAGAAGGACCTGGCAACCCCCTCCCAAAAATCAATCTGCCATTGAAAACCCTATGAACAGCAGAGAAGCACTGAAAATAGTGTTTCCCCTGTTGTACAGAGGGTCGCTATGAGTCGGATACCGACTCGACGGCACCTAACAACAACAACAAGTCAAGCTGATATAACATTATTTTGTGTTTTATTGACTCATTTATTTAACACATTACTAAGCACCTGCTATGTCACAGTAAAAATTTAGGGGTGAGAAGTACAGAGTAAAACAAGACGAAAGGTTCCTTTTATGAGGTGAGATTCACCATCTTCTCTAGTGGGGAAACTGATGTGCAAACAAAATAACTGTAGACATCGAGAAGTGTTATGGTGAGAACTTGGGCAGCTACCGAGTGGAACTATTTTGGAGATCTGGTTGGAAAATACTCATTTGAGGAAATAACATTTATACTGAAACCTAAATGACAGGAAGAGTCCAGACTTGCAGGGATCCTATGGAAGAACATTTCAGGTAGAGAGAATAGTTAGCATAAAACTGCAAAGGTAAATATTTATAGCAGTACTCTTCAGGAAAGCTAGAAAGCAGAAGTAACCCAAAGTATAGGAATTGATAAGCAAATGTGGTATATCTATACAATGAAATATTATTTAGCCTTTAAAAGGAAGGAAGGACTCATACAACAACATGAATGAATCTTGAAAATATTAGGTTAAGTGAAATAATCCAATCATAAAAGATTATGTATTATATGTTTCCATTTACATGAAATATCTAGAATAGATAAATCCAGAAAGAAAGTAGATGAATAGTTACTAGGGGCTGTAAATTGGTGAACAGCTACATATTTGGTATGTAATTTTCTTGGAGCTTGATGAAAATGTTTTGGAATTAGATTAGGGTGGTTGTTGCAGACAATTGTGAATGTATTAATGTCACTCAATTATATACTTCAAAATAGTTTATTGTATGTTATGTGAACATTATCTCAATTTACAAAAATGGTGCTGAGTAAAAGCTTTCTCTGAGAATAGAAGGGTCAGGATGGGTACATATGAAAGTGGTAGGGATGTTGTTGAGATTTTCCTATACCTCGCTCAGGTGCAAAAGACTTTTGCCTTTACCCGTTGCCCTACGGCATCAGATCTTTGCATATACCCTGTGTGAAAGAAGACATTCTACTTTTTTCCTAGTGGTGCATGTCACTTCTACTCTCCTGGAAGGAAATGGATGTGTGCCTGTACCCTGGGGTAAGAGAGTTTGCTGCCCTCTGCTGGCAACTTCAGCATTTGCTTTATGAGAAAAAAGGACTATTAATTGAGAAAGCTCTAGAGAATTGAATAGTATTTAATTACTGGTATGGTGCTTCTGGGATCACATATGACCCCACAATGCACATACCTGTGCTTAGGTAAGTGCTACAGTGCTCCATGTTGAGCACCTCTCTGTGGGTCTATTTTGACTTCTTGTTACCACTTAAAGATTAAACAGTCCCCCTGCCCAAGCAGCTGTTGACTACCTCCTGAAGGCTGGCATCTCTATAGTGTGCATTTGTGGGATGATGGTGAGAGTTTCCACTTCCATACTCTCTAGTTTGTTTTTTGTTGTTGTTATTTGTTTGTTTTGTGGTTGTTTGTTGGAAAAGAGCTAGACAGAGTACACATTTCTCATGAGTCTACAGTTCCCAGGTGTTCTATATTGACATCCTAGTCCACACTTGGCCTTCACAAATTTCTTAAAATTTTGACTGATTTCTTCTTACCTGCTTATACGGTAGCTACATCTGTTTTCTATGCTCTGAAAATCAAAAAACACAGCCTTCAGTATGGATTATGCCACAACATCAAGAAAACAAAATCTGCACAACTGTATCAGTATACAACTTCATTATAAACGGAGAAAAGATTGAGGTTGTTCAAGATTGTGCTTTACTTGGTTCTATAGTCAACAGTTATAGAAGTAGCAATCAAGAAATCAAAAGACACATTGCATTGGGAAAAGCTGTTGCAAAATTCATCTCTAATGTGTTGGAATAATAGTCTTATTAACTGGTCTTCCTTGTAGGTGTGTGGATATTATTCTATCACTGACAACATTGTATTTCAGGACAGATCTTGAAATGTCTTTTTTGGTGATGAATGCAAACCCATTTCTCTTTAGTTTATCATTCCTAGAATAGTAGACCATATGATTATCTGGCTCAAAATGGCCCATGCTGGTCCATTTTAGCTCACTGATGCCTAGAATGTCAATGTTTATGTGCTCCATTTCTCTTTTAATGATTTCTAATTTTCTTAGATTCTTACCATGTACATTCCATGTTCCAATTATGAATGGGTGTTTACAGTTGTTTCTCCTCATTTTGAGTTGTGCCATATCAGCAAATGGAGGTGCCTGGGGCTTTAATCCATTTCCATCATCATGGTAGACTCTACTTTGAGGAGGCAAATCTTCCCCAGTTAATATGACTATAATTCAAATTTATGCACCCACAACTCAGGCTACAAATGGAGAAAGGGAAGATTTCTACCAGCTTCTGTAATCTGAAATAGATCAAATATGCAATCAGGACACACTGATAATCACAAGTGACTGGGATACAAAGCCTGGAAACAAAGAAGAAGGCTCAGTAATTGGAAAATATGGTCTTGGTGACAGAAATGAAGCTGGAGATAGCATGATAGAATTTTGTCAGACTAATGAACTTTTCATTGCAAATAAATATTTTCAACAACATAAATGGAGACTATACACATGGATTTCACCAGATGGAACACAGAGGAATCAAATTGACTACATATGTGGAAAGAGACTATGGAAAAACTCTATACCAAACGTCAAAACAAGACCAGGTGCTGACTGTGGATGAAACCATTAACTTCTCATATGCAAATTCAAACTGAAGCTGAAGAAAATTAGAACAAGTACACAAGAGCTATGATATGACCTTGAGTATATCCCGCCTGAGTTCAGAGACCACCTCAAGAATAGGTTTAATTCATTAGACACAAATGATAGGATACCAGATGAGTTGTGGCATGACATAAAAGATATCATTCAAGAAGGAAGAACAAAGTTATTAAAAAGACAAAAAAAAAGACCAAATTACATGTCAAAAGAGATGTTGGAACTTGCCCTTGAACATCAAGCAGCTAAAGTAAAAGGAAGACATGATGAAGTTAAGGAACTTAACAGAAGAATTCAAAAGGCAGCTCAAGAAGACAAAAACAAATATTATAATGACATGTGCAAAGAGCTAGAGGCAGAAAACCAAAAGAGAAGAACATACTCTGTGTTTCTCAAGCTTAAAGAAGTGAAGAAATAATTCAAGCCTCGAGTGGTAGTAGTGAAAGATTCTAGAGAGAAAATATTAAATGATGCAAGAAACATCAAAAGAAGATGGAAGGAATACACAGAGTCATTATACAAAAAAGAATTGGTTGATGAACAACCATTCCAAGAGGTTGCATATGAAAATGATCCAATGATATTGTAGGATGAAGTGGAAGCTGCCTTGAAAGAACTGGTGAAACACAAGGCTCCAGGAATTAATGGGATACCAATAGAAATGTTTCAACAAACAGATGCAGCACTGGCTGTGTTAAAGTGTTTGTGCCAACAGATTTGGGAAATAGTTGCTTGGCCAACTGACTGGAAGAGATACATATTTGTGTCTATTCCCAAAAAAGGGGATCCAAGTGAATGTGAGAACTATTGCACAATATCATTAATATCACATACAAGCAAAATTTTACCAAAAATCATTCAAAAGTGACTGCAGCAGTATATACACAGGGAATTATCAGAAAATCAAACAAGATTCAGAAGAGGGCAGGGAACCAGGGACATCATTGCTGATGTCAGGTGGATATTAGCCGAAAGTAGAGAATATCAGAAAGATGTCTATCTATGTTTTATTGATTATGTAAAGGCATTTGACTGTGTGGATCATAATAATTTATGGATAACACTTCAGAAAATGGGAATACCAGAGCACCTAATTGTACTCATGAGAAATCTGTACTTGAACCAGGAGGCAGTTGTTCCAATAGAACAAGGAAACACTACGTGGTTTAAAGTTGAGAAAGGTGTGCATCAGGGCTATGTATTTCCAACATATCTCTTCAATTTCTATGCTGAGCAAATAATCTGAGAAACTGGACTTTATGAGGAAGAACACGGCCTCAGGATTGGAGGAAGACACATTAACAACCTGTGTTATGCAGATGGCACAACTCTGCTTGCTGAAAGTGAAGAGAATTTAAAACATTTACTGATGAAGATCAAAGATCATAGCCTTCAATATGGGTTACGACTAAACATCAACAAAACAAAAATCCTTACGACTGGGTCAGCACGCAACTTCACATTAAATGGAGAAAAGATTGAGGTTGTCCAAGATTTTACTTTGCTTGGCTCTATAATCAACACCCATGGAAGGAGCAGTCAAGAAATCAAAAGTCACATTGCTCTAGGAAAAGCTGTGGCAAAAGATCTCTTTAGAGTATTGAAAAGCAAAGATGTCACATTGAAGACGAAGGTGCGTCTGACTCATGCCATGGTATTTTCAGTCGCATCATATGGTTGTGAAAGCTGGACATTGAACAGGGGAGACAGGAAAAGAACTGATGCTTTTGAATTATGGTGCTGGAGACAAATATTGAACATACCATGGACTGCCAAAAGAACCAACAAATCTGTCCTAGAAGAAGTGCAACCAGAGTGCTCCTTGGAAGCAAGGATGGCTAGATTGCATCTTACATATTTTGGACACCTAGTCTGGAGAGATCAATCCCTAGTGAAGGACATCATGTTTGAGAGGGTGTCAGATCAATGAAAAAAAGGAAAACCCTCTCCCAGATGGACTGACACAGTGTCCGCAACAATGGGCTTAAACATAAATAAGATCGTGTGCCTGGCACAGAATTGGGAAGTGTTTTGATCTGTTCTACGTAGGGTCTCTATGAGTCGGACTCGACTGGACCACACCTAACGACAACAGCAATAATTCCCTCAAAACTAAGAAGAGGATTTTAAATTTTGACAGCTGAAAGATTAGGTCTGGCTGAAGTGAGATATGGAAAATTACTTTACAAAAAAGATTTCATTGCCTGACTTGGTGGCCCAGGCCTGTAATCTCAGCAACTCTGGGGGGGGAGGTGGGAGGGCCATAAGATCCAGGTCAGAGGAACCTTGCATAACTTTAGTGGTACCCTATCTCAAAATAAAAAGTAAAATATGTTCTAAGAGTGCAGCTGGTGGTAGAATACATACAAAACATATGTGAGACCCTGGGTTCAACCACATAATATAGGAAAAAAAAATCACAGAAGAGATTTGTTTATGAACAAAGACTAGACTTGGAATTGAAATGGAATAGGTAAAGGTGGAGAAGGGCAAAACAATATTAACAATATTTTATTTTTTCCTGAAGTGTGTGGCAAGCTTTTTCCTTTACATTTACAGATGTTTTTGTCAGTTCAGGACATTTTTCTTTTATCTGTCAACTTTATTTTGTTCTACTTGTTCTGTTCTCTTCTTCAAGAACCCAAATTGCCCATGTGTTTAACTTTATTTCTCTTTCTTATATGTACACTTCTTTCTTGTTATTTTTTTTTAATTTTAAGAACTCTACTTGTGTTTTTATAACTGATTTAATTTTATATATAATTTTTTTCTTTGCTGATTCCATAATGAATTTTAGCATTTTAAGTCATTAACTCCTTCACAGACATTCTTTTTTTCACTCATATATTATTTTCTCTTGTGATTTCCCCTGCAACATTAATATTACTACTACTACTACTACTACTACTACTACTACTACTACTACTACTCCCACTCCCATTGTTATTATTTTTACACTATTGTGAGCATGTTAGTTTCCTGAAATTTTTTTCACTAAAGTGCAGACTACTTTTCAAGATGTTCTTTTCCTCTGAATCTTTGGAATGTTATATATTCTCTCTTGGTCTCTACTCTTTTTGAATGCACTGAGTGCTTTAATTTATCCTTTATATCAAACTTGTTTACAATATAGATTTTCATATTTTTCAACACAGACTGTTGATTTCACCTAGTCCTGTTTATTATGGCCTCGTAAGCTTATTAAACACACAACTGGAGGACATGCTGATCAGCACAACTTTTGGTTTAGTTTTTACATTCACATAGGAAACCTGCATGCCACTGAGGTACAACCTGTATAGACTTCTTGCTCCCACCAAACAATTGAATGTGTAATAGGAACTTTTATCAGTCTCACCATAACCAACTTGTATTTCAATTTCTTCTCAAAATACTATTGCTCATCCTACTTTGACTGTTCATGGATAACAGGCAATTTCCTAGTATGTCTGTGTAATTTTTCTTCCATCTGTTGATTATATTTACCAATGATCAATTGTCCTTATTGCCAAGCCTGCTTGAGTTTATTATAAAGCTTATGAAATTCATTTGGGTATTATACATATGGAGAAAATTGCTTGGAATGCTTGGGAATAAAAGTATCTCCTATAAAATACACATTTGGAGATGGGCATAATGCTGGAATTGTTTTGCCAGGATATTGATTTTCAATATTCCTCAAAGAACTGAAACTTGAGATAATAGATACTTTAGTATTATTCCACAATATAAGATAAGGCTTTAGCCTCATACAAAATATTTGTATATTATATTAATTTATATGTTTAAGTTGATATATATAGAATATGTACTTCACTTTTCTGATTTTCTGCTTTAAGTAAAGAACAGATTCTATAAAATGCATGGGCTCTTGCAAATAATAGGTTTTTCTCATTTAGGATCTTGTTGTTTTCCCTTTTGTACAGCATTTTACTTGTGGGATTATATGTAAGTTTGCAAAGTACCACCCCCATTATGCTACTCTATTCTCTGCCTTTTTTGAGACTTGTTAGATTTCAGTAAATAACATTTGACATGTAAAAAAAAGAATAGTTTCACAAGTGTGAATATGTGTGTGCACACACAACAGACACACAGATTTCTTGGAAACATTACTTTTCCCAGCTCTCTTTTTATGAACAAAAATGAAAGGTATGACCTAGATTTCCTTGGGGAGAGAAATTTTGGAATTAAACTTCATGTGATATGCAAAATAAATGAGCTCAAACAAACTATACTGCAGTGGGAGTTCTGCTTTCATGCTGAAAACTCATTTGTCAAAATAATAGATGCTATGTCTACATGGGTGACCTATATGGCCTCTCATTAACTGAGTTTGATTAGATAACTAAACTATTTAGAGGAAGATTCTCAATAATATTGGGGGCTAAAAGTGGAGAAGCCAACACTGAGTAGTAAGAATTTAAATCTATTATTAATTTAATTTTAAATGTACAAAGCCACAGAAGAAAAGAGAATTATCTCTGGGCATCTTTGTGCTAAAATAACAAGCACTTATCCGTGCATATAGATAAGTTGTTAGAATACTAGAGGATGCAACATATTTAATTATACTGTGTGAAAAGTTGCTCATAAGAGCTGATCATATCTGTTGATTTTCCTGATTATTTTAGGAATCAACTTAATAAGTATTTATTAAAGAACAATAGGGATAAAATCAACCATATACGTATGCTTTCAAGCACTTATCTATTCTAATTATTGGGGCCAAGTTGAATTGCATCTTATCCTTGGCAAATGGCAGTTGAATTCATTGTAGAGGATACTCACATTTTTTACTCGTTAAAAATGATGACAAAAGGCCTGTTTTCAATTTGCCTCTGTTGGTTGCCATAGTTTCCTAGGATACAATGACTCTCAGTTTCCATGGGCACACCACTGGCTAGGGCTGAAATGCTCTCTGTCATGATGCAAGGGCAAAACAGGAGCATAGTCTTCCTAGAATTGTGTTTTTGAAAGTTTAAAAATGAAAACATTAGGGAAATAAAATAAAAGCAAGGCCCCCTCTTCCCCCTAAACAGGTACAATAATGAAGAGATGGTAGCTGATAGTAACAATGAAATGCATTAAAAAAAAAAAGTAAAGGGAAAAAGAGATGGATAAAGGAAAGACGTAGAAGAGACTCAGGAATTGTGAAGGGAAGATGTCACAGCTATTATTAAATAATTTGGGTATGTGAGTTAAACAGAATTTTAATTACAGGTGGTTTAGCAGTAAAAACACTGATTTAAAAATACTGATTTTGTTTTTTTGTTTTATATTGACTCTAGTTTGGGGTACCTTTTCAGCCTCTTCTTTTTCAGTGTGTTTTATTTTAAAATAAACTTTTATCTAAAGAATTCATAATCCTTAACATTACTTTCTTTACTATTAAACTAAACCCCTGTTTTTCTTTCTACAAATTTCCAAGTTAATACTTTTTGTTTTATATGATTTTCTTTGCATTTTCTTTCCCTATTAACTGATTTTGAATGCTTTTCCTTTGAATCTGTTTCCTGTGCCCACCAAGCTACTTTCTTTATAATCTTCATTTCAGGTTTTGGTTAAATATTGCCTTGACATATGCTCATAATTTTCCTAATTTAGAGTTTAATGCATTTTTGTCCTCTTTGCTTCCTGATATGAGTTGCTAAGATAATTTACTAAGCTAACTTGACGTTTTAGTGGGGCCAACTATTCAGTGTGAACTTTGCTTGTTGCCACTTAATTCAAGAAATATCCAGTTTATTCATTACTTGCTTCCATCTTAATTACTTGACTATTGTAGAGGAAAAGATACATCTTTTCCTGACCCATCTTAGGTTCGTGAATGAGGCCCCTATAATGAAAGACAGATGACTAAGGAAGAGCATCAAGATGCATTTAACATATAACTTTTATGTGACATGATAGCTTTCACAAGGAAGTGAAGACCTGAAGAAACAAATGAACTTGTTCATTTTTTTCTGCTAGGTTTAATGAAGTCATAATGGATGATTGAATAAAATATGTAATATAATGGTAGTAAGTTGGGAATTGGGGACATAGTAGAGCTTGTTTGCTTAGATTCCTTTGTGTCACTGTGTCTTCAGAGATAAGAATATTCCTTTCACTTGAGTATAAGAAGGTCATTTCTCTAGTGAAGGTCTTATTACCTACTTCATGAGAAGGTCAGAAAATCTTCCTTACAATTCCTGCTTCTAGGAAGAAGTATGAGGCAAGGTAAAAATGACTTCTCTGTTCTGATATTTTTCTCATATGCGAAGGTTCCATATTTTGGGGGTAACATCATAAATCTCATCATTATAAAATTTTTCTTGTTGTTAGATGCTGTGGAGCATCTGACTCAGAGACCCTATGTACAACAGAAGAAAACACTATTGTCATGCCTCTCTGCTATTCATAGGGTTTTCAATGGCTGATTGTTTCTGGGAGTGGGCTGCCAAGTCCTTCTCTGAAGCCTACAGCACTTGGTATCCCCAGGTGGTCTCCCATCCAAGTACTAACCAGGCCTGACCTTGCTTAGCTTCTGAGATCTGAGGGGATCGGCTGACTCAGTGGTATGGTTGCAGGCAAAATTTCTCTTAGTTCCTATAAAAAGTCAAAAGTTTAATTTTTTTCTGAAAATGAAAAATTTTTTCTTTTGAAAAAGAAATTAGCTGAGTGCAGGTGCTCATGCCTGTAATCCCAGTGACTCATGATGTAGAAGCAGGAGGATTGCATGTTCAAGGCCAGAGGCAGCCTGCATAATTTAGCAAGACCCTGTCTCAATTTAAAAAATAAAACAGCCTGGGGGACAGGCCAATGACATAGAGCTCATAAAGCATGTGTGAGGCTCTGGTTTCAGCCCCCCAGTACTGCAAAAAAAAAAAAGGAAGACAAAACATAAAAATTACATAAACAGTTTCAAATCTATTAGTACCATTTGTCCTCTGCTGGGTCATGAGTTGAGAGTAAAGTATATGACTATTTTTAAATATGTCAAGGTTCTCTAAGAAAGTTCATGTAATGAATTGAGAGTAAAAGAGTGGTTAATCAGAAGTTGGAGAGGGTGTGAGGAGGAAGGGTAGTGATGCCCAATGGATGGGTACTAAGTTATAATTAGATAGGACTAAGAAGTTCCAGTGTGCTATTGTGTAGTAGAGTGACTATTGTTCTTGTTGTTAGGTGCTGAGATAGTAATAATGTACTGTGCACTTCAGAAAGCTAAAAGAAAGAATTTTAAATGTGTTCATTCACCATAAGAAATGGTATTTGAGGAAATATACTTAACCTGATTTAAACATTATATAGTATATACATATATCAAAACCTGTAGCCATAGCCCTGTGGCATCCGATCCCCTCAGATCTCGGAAGCTAAGCAGGGTTGGGCCTGGTTAGTACTTGGATGGGAGACCACCTGGGAATACCAGAAACTGTAGGCTTGGGAGAAGGACACGGCAACCCACTCCCAAAAATCAACCAGCCATTGAAAATCCTATGAGCAGCAGAGAAGCACTAACAATAGTGTTCCGCCTATTGTATGTAGGGTCGCTATGAGTCGGATACGGACTCGACAGCACCTAACAACAACAACAAGCATTACATGATACTAATATGTATATTTTTTATGTTTTTGTGCTTTAAACATTAATTTAAATTAAAAAATAAATATTTTAGGATTCTTTCAAAAGAATGAAAGTGGCTTAAGATTTTCAGTAAAAAGAGATGATTGAAGAGATGATTAAAGCTTTCTTGTCTACCAGCTGTTTTCCAACTTTGGTGTGTATCAGAATAACAGAAATCCTAAGTAGCTCATGCACTCTCTTCTGTGGAAAGAAAAATTAGCCTACATGCATTGAAAATGAAGAGAGTCAAATAACCTCCTGAATACTTTAACCACCAAAAAACATGGTAAGCTTGTTTTCTCATTGTTTTAGACATTGTTTAGGTTGTTTTTCAGACTATATTGTTAAGATAATTCTCTTAGTTTTATATCACAGTGTGTATGTTAATAATATTTTAAAATAAGTTGGTTGGAAAATTCATTGCTGTTCAGGATTAGAATGAATTTACTGTAGGAAATTTTTAAGTGGTTAACCAAACTTCTCAGAATGTATATTATTCTGAAGTGAAAAAACATGTTTACTTCATTTGTTGTTGTTGTTGTTGGGTCCCATCGAGTTAGTATCCGACTCATAGCGACCCTACATATAACAGGTGAAACACTATTGTCAGTGCTTCTCTGCCGTTCATAGGGTTTTCAATGGCAGATTGATTATTGGGAGCGGGTTGCCAGGTCCTTCTCCCAAGCCTACAGTATCTGGTGTTCCCTTGTGGTCTCCCATCCAAGTACCAACCAGGCCCAACCCTGCTTAGCTTCTGAGATCTGATGGGATCGGATGCTGCAGGGCTACGGCTGCAGGCCGTTTACTTCATTAGCAAATCAAATTCAATAGTTACATTAAAGCAATAATACTCATAAGAACTTATAATTCATTTCTACAATAAAAGGCTTATTCATATTAAGAAATATATTGAAGATACAATACTGTATGTATTTGGATAAATGAAAATAATAATCATTTTATTATTTATTTTTTGTTAGTAACTTTTTTAGTTAGAATACAATGTAATGAGTTTCATTATGACATTTCCATTCATGCATATCTTAGTGCATCACTCATGTTCACCCTCCATTACCTTCTCATGACGTGCCATCCCCCTGATGATCTCTTCCACAGCAATGATCCCCCTTCTGCTTTCATGTCATATGTGTGTGCCTTATATATATAATGTTCAGATTCTGCCTTTGAGGGCAAATATGATCTTTCTCTTCTTTTCCCTCATTATTGTTTCTTATTTCTCTTTCCCCTCTCTTTAGTCCACTTTCTGCCCTTATGTAGTCACCCTTCTACTTCCATGAAACATAGTGTATTGAGTACATATCTGTATCTCTCTCTCTCTTTACATATCTAGCATCCACACATGAGAGAAAACATGCAATATTTATCTTTTTGGGTCTGGTTTATTTAACTTAAAATGATGTTTTCAGTTCAATCCATTTTCCAGCAAACGCCTTGATTTCATCCTTCTTTGTGGCTGAGTAGAACTCCATACTGTATATATACATTTTTTTAATCCATTCATCTGGTGATGGATACCTAGGTTGACACTACATCACAATATACATGGGTAAACAGGTATCTTCATGATATGCTGACTTATTTTCCTTCTATATATACCCACAATGGGATAGCCAGGTCATATGGTAGTTCTATTTCTATTTTTTTCAGGAACCTCCATACTGATTTCCATAGTGGTTGTACTAACTTGCATTCCCACTGCTAGTGCATAAGGGTCATTTGGACAACTTTTGATATGTTTATACTTAAGAAGCTTTCTGGTCCCCTGGTGTGTGATCTCCTCAGATGTCAGAAGCTAAGCAATGTCAGGCCTAATTAGTACTTGGATGGGAGGCCACCTGAGAATAATGGGTGCTGTAGGCATGGGAGAAGGACCTGGCAGCCCACTCCCCCAAAACAATCATCCATTGAAAACCCTATGAATGGCAGAGAAACACTGACAACAGTGCGGGGCATGGCACAGTGTTGGGTAGTATTTCATGTGCTGTACTAAGGGTCACTATGAGTTGGACTCGACTTGATGGCACCTAACAACAACAACATACTTATAACCATTACTACAGATAATATAATGGATATATTCATTACCCATAAAAATTTCCTTGTCTCTCTGTAATTCTTGCTAAGTCCTCCACTCCACCCCATATCACAAGGACATCACTGGAGAGAAGAGTACATGCTATAGGATTCTACTTATATAAAACTCCAGAAAAAAGCAAACTAATCTATAGGAACAGAAATCAGATTTGTGGGGTTACCACTATTTTTCTCTACTCTTCTGGAAAATAGTTGCCAATATTATTAGATATGAGGAGTAAGAGGTAAACATGCTTGAAATGAAGAGAAAAGAAATATTTGTATAATGATGTTAATTATATAGCATATACAAAATAATTCAAAGGGAAAACAATTTTAAAGTTTAGGATAATTCAGTAAGCTAGCAGGTTCTACAAATCTATCTATAAAAACCAATTGCTTTCCTGTATATATAAGTAATAACTACTTAGAACATGTAACTGAAAAAAAAATTTAAATTGCAAGCAAAAAGTTAAAATATTTACATGCAAATTTACTGAAGTCTACAGCCATACTTCCCTGGTGTCCTATCCCATCTGATCTTGGGAGCTAATCAGGGTTGGGCCTGGTTAATTCTTAGATGGGATTCCACTGGGGAATACGGGGGCTGAAGACTTGGGAGAAGGACCCAGAAGCCCACTCTAGAAACAATCAACCATTGAAAACCTTATGAATAGAAGCAAAACAATGAAAATAGTGCCAGGCATTGCACAGTGTCTAGTAGTGTTTTATCTATTGTACATAGGGTTACTAAGAGTCAAATTGACTCTATAACCACTAGCAACAATAAACTTACTAAATACTGGGAAGGGCCTATGTGGAATACTGATACCATTAAAAGTGCCAGTGTAGTCTAAATTAATCTACATATATTCATCCAATCTCTATGTAAATATCAACAGTTCATTTTTATCTAGAAACTGAAACAATACAAAAATCCATGCAAAAATAAATATGTAAGGTCAGCTAGAAAAATTCATAGAAAAAATAGAGAATAACGCCAAGCAATATCAGAAGATATTTCTCATAACTACATTTGATATTATAGAATAAATAAACAGATAAAAGAAAATACATAGTGTATTAAGTGTTATAAGCTAGGTAATCACAAATTAACCCTGAAATCCTAGGGGTGTAACACAATGCAAATTTCTTTATTATTCATGTTCAAATCTACTGTGGAGCCATGCAGTGGCTCAGATCTATAGTCACTCAGGGACCCAATCTAATGCTGCCTCCCACAGGTTCTAGCAGCATCCATTACAACAGAGACCCTCCTTCAGGCTTCCCAGCAGGGAATGAGACAGTGGAAAATCATACAGGATATTTTCCCTATTTCAGTTTGGAACTCCAGTACTTAGCATAAAAAATGATCCTACCTAACTCTAACGGGGCTGAGAAGCCCTGGCTTCTGTGCCCAGGAGATACTAGAAATGTCTTGGAATGATCCTTGTTGTTGTTGTTAGGTGCCGTCGAGTCGAGTCCGACTCATAGCTACCCTATGTACAACAGATCGAAACACTTGCCGATTCTGTGCCAGGCAAATGATCTTATTTATGTTTAAGCCCATTGTTGCAGAGACTGTGTCAGTCCATCATGTCAAAGGTTTTCCTTTTTTCATTGACCTGGCATTCTCCCAAACATGATGTTCTTCTCCAGTTATTGGTGCCTCCTGACTACATATCCAAAATATGTAAGATGAAGTCTAGCCATCCTTGTTTCCAAGAAACACTCTGGTTGCACTTTTTCTAGGACAGATCTGTTGGTTCTGTTGGTGTTCCATGGTATATTCAATATTTGTCTCCAGCACCATAATTCAAAAGCATCAATTCTTCTCCTGTCTCCCTTATTCAATGTCTAGCTTTCACAACCATATGGTGTGACTGAAAATACCATGGCATGAATCAGGTGCATCTTCATCTTCAATATGACATCTTTTCAACACTTTAAAGAGGTCTTTTGCAACAGATTTTCCCAATGCAATCTGTCTTTTGATTTCTTGACTGCTGCTTCTGTGAGTATTGATTGTAAACTGAGTAAGGAAAAATCTTGGACAGCCTCAAAGTTTTCTTGATTTATCATGTGGTTGCTTACCCAGTTGTAAGGATTTTTGTTTTGTTGATATTGAGGCACAATCCATATGGAAGGCTGTGTTCATTGATCTTCATCAGCAAATATTTCAAATGCTGTTCACTTTCAGCAAGCAGAGTGGTATCATCTGCATAATGCAAGTTGTTAATGAGTCTTCCTTCAAAAATGATATCATGCTCTTCTTCACAGAATCCAGCTTCTTAGATTATTTGCTCAGGATAGAGATTGAAGAAGTATGGTGAAAGGTACTGCCCTGATGTTCAATTTTCTCTACATTTAACTAGGCAGTGTTTCCTTGTTCTGTTTGAATGTCTGCCTCCTGGTCCATGTACAGATTCCTCATGAGTACAATTAAGTACTCTGATATTCCCATTCTTTACAGTGTTATCCATAATTTGTTATGATTCACACAGTCAAATCCCTTTGTATAGTAGATAAAACATAGATAGACATCTTCCTGGTATTCTCTGCTTTCAGCTATTATCCACCTGACATAAACAATGTTGTCCTTGCTTCCATGCCCTCTTCTGAATTTGGCTTGATTTTCCTACATTTCCCTGTCTGTATAGTGCTACAGGCACTTTTGAATGATCTTTAGCACAATTTTGCTTACATGTGATATTAATGAAATCATTTGATAGTTTCCACATTTGGTTGGATTCCCATTCTTTGGAATAGTCACAAAAATGGCTATATTCCAATCAGCTGGCCAGGTAACTGTTTTCCAAATCTCTTGGCATGAACAAGTTGGCACCTCCAGTGCTTCATCTGTTTGCTGAAACATCTCTGTTGGTATTCCATCAATTCCTGGAGACTTATGCTTCACCAATTCTTTCAAAACAGCTTCCAGTTTGTCCTTCAGTACCATTGGTTCCTGATCATATGCAACCTCTTGAAATGGTTGGTCATCCACCAATCCCTTTTGGTATAATGACTCTATGTATTCCTTCCATCTTCTTTTGATTTTTCCTGCATTGTTTAGTATTTTCCCTGTAGAATTGGCACTCAATGGCTGAATTTTTTCTTTAATTCTTTAAGCTTGAGAAAAAAGAGCATGTTCTTCCTCTTTGGTTTTCTATCTCCAGGTCTTTGCATATGCCACTAAAATATTTGGTTTTGCCTTCTCAAGCTGTCCTTTGAAATCTTCTGTTTAGTTCCTTAACTTCATCATGTCTTCCTTTCGCTTTAGCTGCTCAACATTCAAGGTCAAGTTTCAGAGTGTTTTGACATGTAATTGGTCTTTTCTTTTTTTTTTTCCTTGTCTTTTTAATGACCTTTTGCTTTTCTCATGAATGATGTCTTGGGTCTCATACCACAATTCATCTGGTCTTTGGTCATTAGAGTCTAATGCATCAAACATGTTCTTGACATGGTCTCTGAATTCAAGTGGGATATACTCAATTGGTCATACCTTGGTTCTCATATAGTTGTTTTAATTTTCTTCAGTTTCAGTTTCAACCTGCATAAGAGCAGTTGATGGCCTGATCCACAATCAGCACCTGGTCTTGTTCTGACATTTGATATTGAGCTTTTCCATCATCTCTTTCCATAAATGTTGTCAGTTTGGCTCCTGTATATTCCATCTGGTGAATTCCATGTATATAGTCTCCATTTATTTTGATGACAAAATGTGTTTGCAATGAAAAAGCCATTGGTCTGACAAAATTCTATCATGCTATCTCCAACATTATTTCTATCTCCAAGGTCACATTTTCCACCTACTGAGCCTTCTTTGTTTCCAACTTTTGCATTCTAGTGACCAGTAATTATCAGTACATCCTGATTGCACGTTCTATCTATTTCAGATTGCAAGAGCTGGTAAAAATCTTCCCCTTCTTCATTTGTGGCCTTTGTGGTGGGTGCATATATTTGAATAATAGTCATATTAACAGGCCTTCCTTATAGGCATGTGGATGTTTTTCTAGCACTGACAGCGTTGTACATCAAGAAAGATATTGAGATGTCTTTTTTGATGATGAATGAAATCCCATATCTATTTAACTTGTCATTCCCAACATAGTAGACCATATGATTACCTCACTCAAAATGGCCAATGCCCATCCCTTTTAGCTCCCTGATGCTAGGATGTTGATGTTTATGCATTCTCTTTCCCTTTTGAGGATTTCTAATTTTCTCAGATTCATAATATGTACATTTCACATTTCAGTTATTATTAGATTTTACAGCTGTTCCTCTTCATTCTGAGTTGTGACATGTCAGCAAATGGAGGTCCCTGGGACTTTATTCCATTTCTGTTATTGAGGTTGACTCTACTTTGAGGATGAAACTCTTTCTTAATCATCTTTTGGGTACCTTCTAACCTGTGGGGCTCATTTTCTAGCACTATATCTGACAAGTGTTTCTCTGCTATTCATAAAGTTTTCAATGGCTGATTATTTCAGGAGCGGGCTTCAGGTCCTGTTGCCTCATCTGTCTTAGTCTAGAAGCTAAACTGAAATCTGTCCACCATGGGTGACCCTGCTAGTATCTGTAATATAGTAACATAGCTTTTAGCATCACAGCTACATGCTAGCCCCCACAGTACAACAAATTGACAAACATTTGGGACTCCAAACTTATTTATAGTTAATTGGAAATAAAAATAAGAGTGGAATGTCATTTTTTCCTGTACAAAGAATACAAACAAAATCTGGTGATACCAAGTATTAGTGAGTACATGTTCATAGTTCACTCTCAGAAGCACAAGATGGAATAAGATTTTTGTTTTTATCAAAAATATGTGCACATATATATACATGCCAAAAAATTTGTCTACATATTTTTATCCTTTAGAAGGAATTATGAGAACCTAACAGTGGTTGCTTTTTTGGAGATAACCTTCAAGTGGTATTTTTATGAGATAGGAAGATTATAATTTTATTTCTAATATTTGGTTTTTACTAACCCTATAAACATACTGCCTGCAGCTGTAGCCCCTTGGCATCCAATCCTGTCAGATCCCGGAAGTTAAGCAGGGTTGGGCCTGGTTAGTACCTGGATGGGAGACTGCCTGGGAATACCAGAAGCTGTAGGCTTGGGAGAAGGACCTGGCAACCCACTCCCAAAAATCAATCTGCCATTGAAAACCCTATGAACAGCACAGAAGCACTGACAATAGTGTTTCCCCTGTTGTACAGAGGGTCACTATGAGTCGGATACTGACTCGACGACACCTAACAACAACAACATAAACATACTATTTTTATATGACAATTTATATTATCATTTTTATTTCTGTGTACTAACAAAAACAATTAGAAATTATATATATACATGAAACAACTACTAAATCTTTTTCCCCGACATCATTATTTTTCAGATATTAAATGTAAATAAGAAGAAAGTAAAGTGCAAAATTAAAGAATCATAGGCCACATTTAGATGTGGAATATAGTCACTGATATACTATCAAAATCCTGAATATCATTTTTCCCTGGGCATTTTCCTTTATACTACATTTCCTATCAATTTCAAACAATTTTCCATAAATAAATTATATAAATCAAGGTCAAAGTACTTTGAATTAACAACTTTATGAACACCGATGTTCAAAAAATAGAGTAAGTCTAAGGTGTCTGCACACCTGCACAAAGATATGTAAGAATACAGTCATAACATGTAAACCTGCAAGGTGTAGCAAATGTATGTACTTACATGAAAAATATCTAGGTTATATTACTATGTGAATCAAACAGGGTAGAGAAAATCCTTTTGTTCAAAATGTGGAAAACTGTCTTTGTTTAAGATAATATGAAACCCTCCACATGTGCAGGCAGTGTGTGTGCATATGTGCACATATGTTGCAGCCCTTTCCTTATTCAGGAGTACATGAGTAATAACAGGTGCTTCCCTGATGAGAGTTGGAATGAAGATAGAGAGAAACTTACTTTTCTGTGTTCAGTTTTTTCTGTTTTTGAGTACTTAGGAGTTGAACCCAGGCCTTGGCATGCTAGGCCAGGTCCCTATCTGAGCTGCATCCCAGCCCATTTTTTATTTTTTATTTTGAGACAGGGTCTCACTAAGTTGTGCAGGTTGCCTCTGGCCTTGAACTTGAAATACTCCTGCCTTAGTCTCCCAAGTTACTGGGATTATAGGTGTCTGGGCTTTCTTCAGTTTCTTTATATTATTTGATTTGGTTTGTTGTGTAAAATATTTATTTTCCAAAACATGAAATAGTCAACTAGCCAACCCAATAAATAAACATTTATATTCTGCACTTATCACCTAAGGAATATAAACAATGTCAAGGTAAATACACCTTGATTTTTTAAATGACTCACTAACTTTTGGTAAATGGTGACATCTGTGTTTTCATATGTGAGAGGTCACATGATGATAAGAATTTCCCAAGTCTATAAAGAACCTTATCCAAATTAATTTTTTCTATAAGTGCAACAGTGTGATAGAGCAAATGTTACAGACAGTAAAAAATATGAAATGGTGAAAACATCTGTTAACATAAAATGATGGAGTGTTCTCACATCAAAGAACCACTACTTCCTGGCTCTTATGCAAATAATGAAGGTTGGTTTTCAGATTTCCTTGCCTTAAAATGGACCTGTGATACTCTTTCTCCTTGCAGGATTCATGTCTGGTGTCCATGAAATGTGATAGAAATACAAAGGGGGGCTTTAAAAATTATGATGTTGAATTCACATGTATAAGGACATGGTATTGATTTTTTTTAATGTCAGGAAGATGGATGCCTTAGAGGTGTGTACAGAATATGGATATCTTAGATTCCACCTTAAAGTTTTGACTCAAGCGTATGCTAATCCTATACTTGATTAGTTATTCCATAGGAGGAGAGAGAGAAGAGCTACTTAATAAGAAACTAGGGAGGATAATGCCCTTGGAGAAGTTAGAAATCTGAGTTCTGGACATCCAGATGAAAGGCAGCAAAGTGTTCCTTCACAAATTACCTCCACTCTAATTTGAGATCCAGGTGTAGATCCAGGGAAGAATGCAACTCCATTAGAATTCAGGTCTTGCTTATTTTGT
Organism: Pedetes capensis; assembly: GCA_007922755.1. Lineage (NCBI taxonomy): Eukaryota > Metazoa > Chordata > Mammalia > Rodentia > Pedetidae > Pedetes > Pedetes capensis. The sequence goes on along the minus strand of VMDO01007573.1, from coordinate 14,709 downwards.
TTAACTTTTTAACCCCCTGTTATTTCATTACAGTTTTAATTACAGTGGAAGCAATACAAAAGCAAAATAAATTATCTTAAATTTTATATATATATATAATATATTATATATATGTATGTATATTTTCTATTATCAAAGATGTAGTAAGAAAGAGATAATGACACTAATTACCTTTTTGCTGTACTTGCCACTTCATGTTTAACTTTCTCTTTTGCAATGACCTTTTGTTCAGTAGTTCTGGAAAATAAGGCAATCCAGTCTACTTTAACATCCCTGACATCTTATGAGCAAATGATCAGCGATATTTTGGGTGGCTGCCGGAGTAATTACAAATATAGTGATAATATATGCAAATCTCATGTGAGGGAAATTATAGGTCACTGCTGTTTTGTATTATGCCATTTCTGTGGTGATGAACAAAATTGCTGTTAATTACCAGTTTATTACCATCCTTAATTTTGATAATTCTAGGCTAGAAAAACAGTGTTTTGAAACACAAATTATATTATTTAGTTTTTCAAACAAGATGGCAGCACTGGGTTCATCAGTCATAATCTTTGCAAATGAGGGGTAGGGGGTAAGGGAAGAAGCAGAAGTACACATTTGACAAATTTGTAGTCATTATGGAGCAAACAAGGATTATTCATGAGTCTTGGGGAGATGAGCATTTCCTTTTCACTGGGTAGCATACATATTTCATTCCTTGAAAGCTTCGCTTCTGAATTCTTCTGCATAAATATTGCTGCTCTTATAAGGTTCTTCATCGTCTGGGGAGACGTGAAATCAGAAGCCAATGAGAGCAAGATATGACATATTGAAAAACATAACAGATTTTCAAAAGTTGAATCCTGACTGCCCATCACATGGACACTGTTATTTCCCTAATCATTTTCTCTCTGAATGTCGGACAATAACATTGAAACTATCCTAGTAAGTGATTCAGGCTATGTTCAGCCTCTAGCCATCTTTAAACATTCATTTATGGAAGTCTTTATTACTTTCTAGGGCCCTGAAATGACATGGGTCCTGTGATGCCACCATTTATTTATTAAAAATCATTCTGTGTTGACCATTTTAAGTGACAGGGTAAAATAAATTATATGCAAATAGCAACTTTATTTGATTTTGTGTGATTAGTAATTATATTTGTAGCATTTAAGTTCATGTCATTTCTTCTTTAAATGTAATTATTGAAATGATTTTTAGTGTTTATGGGAGAAATTTTCACTTATTCCAGACTCAGCAACTGAGGTTCAGTTTCTCTCTTCCTGTCTAACTCGCAAAGCAAAAATGTATCAAATTCCTTTGTGGAATAATGTATGTGAAAAATCAAACCACCTCATATAAATAGAGCCAACTGCATTTGAGATGTCACTCATTAAAAAGATATTCTAGTGTGTAAAGAGCTACATTTCAGTCTAATATTAATTTTTCATACTTGAAAACCTTCTCAAATCCATAGACAACCTGGATGGGCTATAAACTCTACTTATTTTCAAAGCTCATAGTTATTTCCTCCTTATGGCCAGGACTGAAGTTGTTCAGAGGAACATTTAACTTCTATATTGTTTATAAAAAAAAGTCTGTATGCCTTTATATTTAAAAAGCAGACAAAGAACCTTCACATGTTAAGGGACCTTGCTTCTGTTTTCTCACCCATGGTTGCATAGGGAATGTTTTTGAATTTTATGTTTCTTGTTTTATAGGAACCTCTCACACCCATGCTAACTCTTGACAAGATTTTCAAAGGCAGAAATCTTTGGATTCAAATCCTTTTGGGTAGAAATCCTTTTGAGTTAATTGATGATTTGTGTCTTTGGAAACTTTTTCATTTAAAGTGTTAGTAGGGGTGTAACCCCTCCCAATATTTACCACTAGTGAAAAATGTTCAAGCATCTCACCTTTCTCCCCAAACAGAACTTGAAGTTAATTGATTCAGAATGAATTTTTAAAATTTCCCATTCTTTGTGCCAGGATAATTTATAATATAAATACAAAATGACTTAAAATGTTGCAAATGGAATAGGATATACAGTATTTTATAATAGTCACATTGTTTTTTCTCTAATTTGAAACCCCATTTATTTATTTAAATAGACATTTAACCTGTAGGTTGTATTTCTATGGCATTCATACCTGTCATACTATAAAGCCTGTGTAAGAAATAACTTGGTATTTACAAAGTTACTGATTTGTTTTCAAACCTGAATCTTCAAAGGAAACATGCTGTGAACTGAGTTTTCTTAGCTCATATCTGAAGGCTTTTTGTAGCTGTACATCACGAGTTCATTGAGGAATTGAATGATTAAAAGATATGTGTGTACATCATATTTTAGTTTAGACAAATCAATTAGTAGAGGACACAGAGCCAAGAATAAGGAACAGCCAGGTTTAATTTGTTTTCTCTTTCACTACTTTGGGAGTTAAACTCATGGCCTCACACATACTAGATGAATGCTCTACCACTGTACTGCACCCTAAGCCCTCTGTTTCATTTTCTATTTTGAGTCAAGGTCTTGCTAAATTACACAGGTGGTCTCTGCTCCTGAACTTGCAATCTTCCTTTCTCTGCCACCTGAGATGCTGGGATTATACAGATGTACCACTGTGCCCAGCCTTTAAAGATGTTTATATAGACAAATGTCTCATTAGAAAGTTGAATTTTCTGGCTAGATTTTTGCTGAAAAGTTCAGTAAATAGTCACACAGAAGATTATGAAAAATTTGAGGGTAAATAGCATGAGTATATTTTAATGTTCTGTTAATTTTCAATATCTTCAAGATTTGCATTAGTATAAGAATACCAATCAAGAATTCTGTCTCCCTAGAATGTTATATTTACATTCAAAGATTAACAGATGAGCCAAGTGCAATCAATAAAAAGGAAAAATTGAGAGGACATTGTTTCTCAAACCTTGGTATACATAATCATCACTGTAGCCACGCCTCTAAAATGCAAATTCCTGGGTCCTGAAGGCAAAAGATCTTATCTAGTGGATCTGAATGAGGGCCTAGGAATTTGGAATTTCTTATTAGTATCCTATGTAATTCTCACAAAGATGACTTGTAAACTATTCTTCAGAAACATTGGCCTAAGTAAAGGATAATTTGTACTGGGATTTTCATGACTAAATTTAGTAGAAATATGCAAATATCAGGAATCTCTCTCTCTCCTGTATTTTATTTGCTCTGTCTCATACATATACACATATAGATATTTTTCTGTGTTAGATATAATAATATATATAAAATAATATTTAGAATCTCCTTTTGATGAAACGGAAGAAGAACCTGGCAGCAGCCTACTCCTGAAACAACCTTAAAACAATCAGCCATCAAAAACCCTATGAATAGCAGAGAAGCACAGACACAGTGCCAGGCATGGCCCTGAGTCAGGGAGTGTTTTGTTCTGTTGTACATATGGCTGCTAGGAGTTGGACCCAACTCGACAACACCTAACAACAACCATTGATGGAACAAATGATGGAAGAAATTAGCTCCTCTTGTACTCCTAACAATATGCCCTGACTCTCTATCCTGAAAATAGAGCACATGAAATATTTACCTCCTCCTCTCCTTAAGATGTTGAGGTGTAGTTTGTTACCTTTTAGAATAGGTAAATCCTGGTAAACAATGGATATGATACAATTCCTTACAGTCTTGTCTTCTCACTAAGTCTAGTTTGATTCCACAGAATGATTTAATTTAAATCATCTGATTTCAAAAACTATTGGTCTTTGTGGGGATCTGATTGTGCCTTGAGATCCCCAAAATTTTAACTTTTGCTTATTTGCCCCACAAATGAAAAGCAGAAGAGAGGCTGTGATCACTGGAGCTGCAGGTAATTCATGATAAGCTGTATTCTAATACTTCCAAGGAGCTACTATACTGTTTCTTGACAGTCCTGGTAGGCATTTATCTGAGACTTCTTGTGGGGTATTTGTAACGCAAAGCATTTCTTCCCTGACAGGATAATTGTTATTTTGATGCTCCTAGAGATGGTCTTATCAGAGTTGTACAATAAAATATTTTACAGACCCATGCTTCTTCTGCCTTTCTTTTCTCTGCAGAGATAAGAGTAGTCAGGTGAAATGTTAGTACAGGAATATCTTGTACATCCTTCTAAGGTACTAGAGAAAATGAGACACTGAGTGTCTGCCCTATATATGAGTAGGTTGCACTTGGCCTTGCTATCTTCAGGAACTTGCATCCAATGAGAGAGGCTAAGGGAAGAGGAAAGGGCAGAAACTGAAACATGTTTTACAGAACACAGAGGTTCTATCTGAACAGCGACAATGGCTTGGGTTCCCCAAAATGTCATACTAGGTTGTTTTTGCATCAGCCCTGGCCACGATTCTGACTTCTGTCCTCTAGCTTATTCATCTCAAGCTTGACAAAAAGGATAAAAAGGTAAAAAGAGAGATGCTAAGGGAACTTTGCATCTGAAATTATAAACCTGATGTTGTTGTTAGGTGCTATGGAGTCGGGTTTGACTCATAGTGACCCTAGGTACAACAGAAGGAAACACTCTCTGACACTGTGCCATGCCCAACACTATTGTCAGTGCTTCTCTGCTGTTCATAGGGTTTTTAATGGTGAATTGCACTGGTATTCCCAGATAGTCCCCATCCAAGGGCTAACCAGACTGACCCTGCTTAGCTTCCGAGATCGGGCAAGATCAGATGCTTGGGTGTTATGGCTGTAGACTATAAACCTGATAGGAGAAGCAAATCCTGAAGACATACTACATCACATTAAAAGTTACTCATCAAATGTTTACAAGATCTGAGAGTAAAAAACTGAAGAACTTTTGCTTTCCAGACCAGGACTCAAGCTATCAAAAAACTTTCATGACTCTATGAACTCAACAAGAGAATTCAATAGAAACTGTACTTTTCATTCGGAAGACCATTTAACAGAGGTACAGACTAGACATTTTAATAGTTGAAAACTGTTGTATCTTGGATTGAAAAATTGATTTACAGTAGATTTTAATGCTCCCAGCAAAAGATTTTTGACATTTTATATCCTACTGTTTGTCACTTTTTTGTGCTGGCACAGCTATAAATCATGATTATAGCTCCATTTCCAGCTAATAAAGACTTTCTACATGTAATCTTCATCTCCTTTTTCTTCTGAAAATTGAGAACATATTAAAACCAATCTTAAAGTTTTTGTAAAGAAAAAATACCAAAAGTAATCAGAATGACATACCTTGGGTGGCGAAGGACAAAATGGTGTTATAAGACCACCAGATTTATGAAAGGCACACTGAATACAAATGAACGTGTGGTTCCACATAAGATTGACCATTGCATTTCTAGTTAAAATGGCCTTATCCATTCTTTTCCTATTATATCAGAAAGTACTGTTTTTCATTACGTTTTTTGTTTTGAGATAATTGTAGTCCCATGCAGTTCTTAGAAATAATACAGAGAGATACTTGTTGTGTTTATTTTCCACAATGTAACATCTCATAAAACTGTAGTAAACTATCACAAGCACAGTATTGACATTTATACAGCCAAGATTCAGAACTTTCCCATCACTACAAGGATCCCTGAATTAGCCCTTTCACAGCCATGTCCATGTCCTCTTGCCCCCACCTTAACCACTAGAAATCATTTCTTCTCTATTTGTATACTTTTGTCATTTCAAGAATGTTGTACATAGACTCATACATATGTAACCTTTTGGAATAGGCCTTTTTCACTAAACACAAGTTTTGAGAAATTCATTCAGATTATTTTGTGAATCAATAGTTTATTCCATTTTATTACTAAGTAGCATTCCTTTGTATAGATAGAAACCAGAATGTTTAAACATCCAGGGAGGTGTCTGGATTTTTTCCAGTTTTCAGCTATTATCGATTAAGTTGCTATAAATATTCACCTACAGTGTTTTGTATGAACACCAATTTTCATTTCTTTGGACAAAATGATTAGGAGTGAAATTGCTTTGTCTTAGAGTGTTTGCACACTCTTAAGGAAACTGTGAAGTGTTTTCCTCACTGGCTGTACCATTCTACATTCCCACCAACAATGTGTAGAATTCAATTTCTCTTCACCTCTGGTCAGAGTTAGAAGTATAGGTTCCCCACTGTGCTTACTTGTGCCTCCCTGGCAGGAGGATGTAGGAGTGCCTTGTTACTCTCTCCAGATGACCTCCACTGCCACTGGAGCATGAGATGGAGCAGGGTTACATCACTACCACCAGGTAGTGGTTGAAGTCCTTATTCTTCACCAGATTTCCTCTGTTTCCACCCCAGGGTGGAGAGGGTAAACATCTTATTCCTGCTGGGCAGAGGTTGCAGTCAAGCCTTTCGGCTCTACCTTCTCTGACTCCCCATAGAATTGGATGCTCCATTATATTTCAGTTCCCTAATGTGGCTTTTCCTGATTTAGGTACAGCTTAGAAAACAGTTTTCTGTGTTGTTTGGCTCTAGTAGAACAGTTTATTTTCTAAAAGATTCCTGTTTTATGAGGCTATCCTTTTTCTGGTCCTTTGGTTTAGAAAAGCAAGCTTTCATTCCAGTATTGTGGCACACAATTATAATCCCGGTAACTGGCAAGATGGAGGCAGGAAGGTAGTGAGTTCAAGGCTAGAGGCAACCTGGACAAGACCTTGTCTCAAAAATTTAAAAAGGGACTGGGAGTGCAGCACAGTGCTGGAGCACTTACCCAGCATGCATGAGGCCCTGGATTCAACCCCCAGTACTGGAGAAGGAGGAGGGAAACTAAGCAAGCTTTCCTTGGAATGTTTGTTTGTACCTGTTTGCATTACTGGGTGTCTAGCTTCTTCAGCTCCATGTCTAGAATATACGAAGAAAAAGGAAAACACAGAGAAATCTCTATTGTGATGTTTCTTAGGTTCTTGAGATCTCTAGGCAGGGAATAGCAGAGAGGATAGGTACTACTTCTCAAAGTTTTCTCCTTTGTTTTCTACAAGTCTTCAGTTGTACTTTTGGGAGGTATGAGGAAAAATATATTCCATTTTCCTGGGACTAAAAATTCTTACTCATTTTTAATAAACTTCTTAGTTTAATTTTGTATAAGATCAAGTAATTCGTTTGGTTTCTTCATTTACTCAGTTAACAAGCATTTACTGAGCTCTAAGTCTGCACCAGGTACTACACCACCTGATACAATATAAGAGCAAAGAAGGTATAATCTAGGTTCATGGAGCCCACAGTCAAGTAGAAAAAGAAATATTAACCCCAAAAGAAAACAAAAACAAAAATCCAGTAATGACACCATAACTATAGCAATAGTGATATACATGAGGCATTTTTTTGGTGAGTCTTCTCAAAATGCTAACCTCTCACTTCTTCTATATGCAAGCAGTCTTGGGATAATGTGATATAAGAAGAAATCAAAGCCAATGAAATTTTCTTAGATCTTTTATCAGACTATTAAATGGGAAAAATTAGCATGAAAATATCATGTAATTTTAAGTCAGACAGTGGCATATGGAAGCTAAAAATGCCCCTTGCTGGCAACATTCCAGTCTTTGGAATAACCTTCAAGTCACTAAGGGTAACTGACTGACAAATATTTCTGTGCTGGCTTCCACTACTGTTTTTCCTGTCCTTTCAGATGCAATTTCTTCTAGCATTCTTGTTTCCTCCCAGAGGGCAGATGTGTGTACATAACTATTTTTCCCTTGATGATCTGAAAGTACATACCTAGCCTAGGAGTTTTATGTTTTAAAGTATTCCATAATTGATTACTTACATGTCAGTATATGATTGGAAGTAAAAATAATTTTTATATTTTTGTTGCTATTTTTGCTTTTCATTGAACCCCTATATGATTTCCTATAACCCTATTGTGTCCTTCAAGACTTCTCCATTCCCCTCTTCTGCTGTCTTTTGTTATAATAAAACAGAATTCTCTCCCATTAAGAATGGTCCTGAATCTGCCTAGATTTATCATACCTACTAGCATATGTGTTTCCCATTAATTCTCCTACTCTTGGACATTCTACTTCTGGTATCTCTGTAAACCAGTACTTAACCTAGCACACTTTAAAAAAATACATGTTTTCCTTGAATTCTAGAGTCTCTAACTCTATTTCCTTTTCATATTCAGAAAAATGTATTTCTTTACTATTTTAGGCTACTTTTGTTTAAGGAGCACAGCAATTTTCTCTCTCTGAGTTGGTTACAGAATGGGGAGCCTTGAATTAGAAGGGTCTTTATGGGCTTCCTGGAAAATATTCCCCAAATTTGCCAAATCTATGTATCACAGCCTTGACAAATGACATACAATATTATAGAAGCAGCTAATTCTTTCTGATTTCCCCAGCATTGCATTCTTTCTGACTTTCCCATGTTTTGACAGATCATAGTTTTTATGTCTTTATTCATTTTCTTTGGAAAAGATGTTATGTCTGAGTATTTTTCTGTCTCTTAGCACTTAACATTTGCACTCAATTAAATGCTCAACAAGCAACACAAGGAATATAAAAGAAGAACTGATAGCTACAAGGAGAGACATGAGAAGGAAAAGGGCAAAGAAGGTAATTCTGAGGAGTATTTTGTCATGGCACATCACTAAAGTAACACTACTTGAGCGTAAGCTTTAGCTAGTCAAGAGAGGTTTTCCTAGAATTTCTGGTCTTCTGAAGATCACTTCAGATAAGTATCAACTTCATCAGAATGAATGACTTTACCTCTGAATGAGTACTTGCTGAAAATGAATTTGTTTTGCATATATATTCCCAGTAAGTTAGCATGAAATAATACTTAGGTGTTTTATAAGTCATCTTGGAGAAAATCTCTATGTTTAAGTTAACAAGAACAGCATTCTATATTTTGCAGTGTTTACTCAGTCAATTCCCCCACATTTCTGTCAGTTTGCCCTACTGTGGGGGCTTGCACGTTGCTATGAGGCTGAAAGCTCTGCCACCACTATCTCAGATATGAGCAGGGTCACTTGTGGTGGACTGGTTTCAGCTGATCTTCCAGAATAAAATAGACTGAATAGTAGGACCTGGCAACCTACTCTTGAAACAAATAGCCATCAAAAACCCTATGGATAGCAGAGGAACACTGTAAGATATGTTGTTGTTGCTAGGTACTGTCCAGTTGGTATCTGAATCATAGCGACCCTCATAGGGTTTTCAATGGCTGATTGTTTGGGGATTGCCTTGGGAGTGGATTGCCAGGCCCTTCTCCCATTTTGTAGTACTGGGAATTGAACTCGGGACCTCAGAGACTACAGTGCAGTGCTCTACCAACTGAGCTAAATCCCAGCCCACTGTAAGATATAGTGCTGGAAAATGAGCCCCCAAGTTTGAAAGGCACTCAAAAGACTACTGGGGAAGAATTTCCTCTTCAAAGCACAGTCTACCTTAAAACGGAAATGGAAGAAAGCCCCAGGGCCCTCCATTTGCTGCAGTGGTATCACTCAAATGAAGAGAAACAACTGCAAATATCTATTAATAATTGGAATATGGAATGCACGTGGCATGAATCTAGGAAAATTAGAAATCATTAAAAGAGAAATGGAGCACATAAACATTGACATTCTAGGCATCAGTGAGCTAAAATGGCCTGACATGGGCCATTTTGGGTCAGACAATCATATCGTCTACTATTCTAGGAATGATAAACTAAAGAGAAATGGGGTTGCAATCATCATTAAAAAAGACATCTCAAGATGTGTCCTGAAATGCAATGCTGTCAGTGATAGAAAAAAATCCATACGCCTAGAAGAAAGGCCAGTTAACATGACTATTATTCAAATTTTCACACCCACCACTAAGGCTACAAAGGAAGATAGGAAAGATTGCTACCAGCTTCTGCAATCTGAAAAAAATCAAACATGCAATCAGTACATACTGATAATTACTGGTAACTTCAATGTAAAATTTGGAAACAAAAAGAAGACTCAATAGTTGGAAAATATGACCTTGGTGACTGACACAATGCTGGAGATCAGATGACAGAATTTTGTCATACTAATGACCTTTTCATGTTGTTGCTGTTGTCAGGTGTCATGAAGTTGTATCTAATTCATAGCAACCCTCATAGGGTTTTCAATGGCTGATTGTTTAGGATGGCCTCAGGAGTGGATTTCCATGTCCTTCTTCCATGACCTTTGCATAACATATTTTCACCAACATAAATGGTGATTATACATATGTACTTCACCAGATGGAACATACAGGAACAAAACTGACTATATTTGTGGAATGAAATGATGGAAAAACTCTATATCAAATGTCAGAACAAGACCAGGTGCTGATTGTGGATCAGACCACCAACTGATCATATGCAAGTTCAAGCTGAAGCTGACAAAAATTAGACCATGTGTTTGAGAGCCAAGGTTTGACCTTGAATACATCCCATCTGAGTTCAGAGACCACCTCAACAGGTTTAACACATTAGACACAAGTGATAGAAGACCAGACAACTTGTGACATGACATCAAAGATATTCATGAGGAAAGCAAAATGCTATTTAAAAGACAGGAAAAAAAAAAAGACCAAATTACATGTCAGAAGAGACTCTGAAAGTTAACCTTGAACATGGAATACTGAAGTAAAAGGAAGACATGATGAAGTAAGGAACTAAACAGAAGATTTTAAAAGGCAGCTCCAGAAGATAAAGACAAATATTTTAATGACAGGTGCAAAGAGCTGGAGATAGAAAACCAAAAGAGAACATGCTCTATTTTTCTCAAGCTTAGTAAATTGAAGAAAAATTCAAGCCTTCTGTGGCAATAGTGAAAAATTCTACAGGGAAAGTATTCCATGATGCAGGAAACATCAAAAGAACATGGAAGGAATACACAGAGTCATTATACAAAAAAGAATTGGTGGATGACCATCTATTTCAAGAAGTTGCATATGATGAAGAACTAATGATATTGGAGGATGAAGAAGAAGGTGACTTGAAGGAATTTGTGAAACACAAGACTCCAGGAATTGATGAAATACCAATAGAGATGTTTCAACAACAGATGTACCACTGGAGGTGCTCACATATTTATGCCAGAAGATATGGAAAACAGCTACCTGGCCAACTGACTGACAGAGATCCATATTTGTGCCTATTCCCAAGAAAGAGAATCCAACTGAGTGTGAAAACTATCAAATGATATCATTAATTTCATACTCAAGCAAAATTTTACTAAAGATTATTCAAAAGTGATCAGAGCGGTATATAGACAGGGAACTGCCAAAAGTCAAGCTGGATTCAGAAGCAGGCAGGTAAACAGGGCCATCATTGCTGATGTCAGATGGATACTAGCCAAAAGCAGAGAACATCAGAAAGTTGTCTATCTATGTTTTATCAACAATGCAAAGGGATTTGTCTGTGCGGGTCATAACACAATATGGATAACATGGCAAAGAATGGGAATACCAGAGCACCTAATTGTACTCATGAGGAATCTGTACATGGAAGAAGAAGAAGTCATTCATGCAGAACAAGGAAACACTCCTTGATTTAAAGTCAAGAAAGGTATGTGTCAGGTATGTATACTTTCACCATTTCTCTTAAATTTCTATGTTGAGCAAATAATCCGGGAAGCTGGACTTTATGAAGAACACAGTATCAGGATTTGAGGAAGACTCATTAACAACCTGTGTTATGCAGATGACACAACTCTGCTTTCTGAAAATGAATGGGATTTACTGATGAAGATCAAACAACATAGCCTTCACTATGGACTGTGACTCCACATCAACAAAACAAAAATCCTGTGACTGCATCAGTATGAACTTCATGATAAATGGAGAAAAGATTGAGACTGTCAAAAAATTTTTTCTACTTGATTCTACAATCAACACCTGTGGAAGCAACAGTCAAGAAATCAAAAGATGTGTTATTTTGGGAAAAGTTTTGGAAAAAGATCTCTTTAAAGTATTGAAAAGTAAAGATGTCACATTGAAGATAAACATGCACTTGACTCATGCCATGGTATTTTCAGTTGCATCATATGGTTGTGAAAGCTGGACATTAAACAAGGAGACAGAAGTGTCGCTGCTCTTGAATTATGGTGCTAGAGACAAATATTAAACATGCCATGGAGTGTAAGGAACCAACAAATCTGTCCAATTAGAAGTACAACCAGAGTGATCCTTGGAAGCAAGGATGGCTAGAATCTGTCTTAGGTGTTTTGGACATGTAGTCAGGAGGGACTAATCCCTAGAGAAGGACACCATGTTTGGGAGAGTGGCAGGTCAATGAAAAAAAAGACCCTCAATTAGATGGATTGACACAGTGTCTGCAACAATGAGTTTAAACATAAATAAGACAGTGCGCCTGGCACAGATTCAGGGAGTGTTTCATTCTGCTGTATCTAGGGTCGCTATGAGTCAGACCCCACTTGACAGTACCTAAAAACAACCTCAGTCAATGTCAAAAACAGTTCAGTTCTCTGTAATGAGGCATGACAATCACATTTGTTTTTACATGACATATAAGCTAAAGAAACAAATTCCTCAACATTGTTGGCAACAAGAGTATGAATTTAGTATTCTTAACAATTAGTTTATTGTTACATTTAACTAGAGCATAGAGATGTGATTTTTTACATTTGTATTTTGTAATGTTTTCCATTTTGATCCAAGTTTTTGGGTCTGTCTGAATGATTCCTCTAGTTCTCTCATCTCTGTTACTAATGTTAAAACAAACAAACAACAACAAAACCCATACAGATAGTCTGAACTGTTATAAGAAGTAAATCTCTAAATGAATAATGGTTCACATTTTAGCAGAAAGCAGCCAGACTTGACTCCACACCCCTTGCCAGAAAAGATTTTAGAGTTTCCAGTTATTCAGGGGGCATTTTAGGGGATAGTCAAGAATGAATAGCAGGGAATATCCCCTAATCCCCCAGGGAACAAAAGCAGAGCCCATTCCAGTAAGCTTATCATTAGCCATGTGGGGCTCATGCCCATCTATATCCAGCAATGAATCCCAAGAAAACCAGTTCTATGCTAGCCCCACCCTAAGGTAAGGAACTATCTATAAAAAAATAATCCTGCCTTCAACCATTAGGTTACTGACTCTTCTAGAGCATCCCACTCTGTGATCTGTCTCAGAGTGTAATCTTTCCAGTTCCTCTTAATAAACTCACTTTTCTATTTGAAAAGAACAAGTTAATTCAGGGTGGTGTTGGGAATTAGAATACAACTCCTTCTGCAGAATGATTTAGGCATTAATCTCTTCCAAATTTTGACACTGCCATCTATTAGAGACTGGTTAAAATTGGCATCTGAGAGAGGTTCATCTGTTTTTTCCCCTTATTTGTAAATGATGATGGGGTACAGAGTAATACAGCATTGGCTCTTTCCATTGTGCATCTTTTACATCACTTCTGGCAACACTTTCATCAGTCCACAAAGTTTATGGAGCCTTATGGCTAATATGTATTAAAACTCAAATTCTTATTTGGGTCATATTCCCCTATTTTTCCAATATACTCATGAAGTTGTGCTGTTTACATTGAGATCATCCTCTCCCCATTCTCCCTCCATATCAACCCTCCTCCACATCTCATCTTTCCCAATCTTCATTTCCCTCTGCTAGTTCCCCACTCCTTCTTTCCACTCTGTATATTGTCCCTTCTTTGGTAAGTATAATTGTGCATTTTTTATGTATCAATTTATGTATGGGATTTTTTCTTCCTTTAAGTATGATTCAGCTCCTATATAGGAGTGAGAACATATGGTATTTCTCTTTTTGAGCTTGTGTCATTCACTTAAGATGATGTTCTTCAGTTCTGTCCATTTTGCTGCAAATGACATTATTTCATTTTTCTTATTGCTGAGTAGTATTCCATTGTGTATATGGACCCTAGTTTTTATTTATTTATTTATTTATTTATTTATTTAATTCATTCTTCTGTTGATGGGCACCTTGGTTGGTTCCTATTCTTTCTATTGTGAAAAGTGTTGCACTGAATACAGAGATGCAGGTGTCTCTGTGGTATGATGACTCCTCTCCCTGGGGGTATATTCCCAGTAGTGGTATAGCTAGGTAATAGGGCAATTCTATTTTTAGTTTTCTGAGATATTTCCATATTGATTTCCAAAGTGTTTGAAACAATTTCCAATCCCACCAACACTGTAAGAGGGTTCTTTTTTCTTCACAACCTTGCCAGCATTTGTTTTCATTTGTTTTGTTGATCTTGGCCATTAGGTGGAATCTCAGAGTTGTTTTGATTTGCATTTACTGATGACTAGGGGTATTGAGCATTTTTTCCTGTGCTTCATGGCCTTAAAAATTTCTTCATTTGAGAACTGTTTGCTCAGTTCCTTTGCCCACTTGTATATTGGATTATTTGTTGTTTTGGGAATTGCTTTCTTGAGTTCTTTGTAAATTCTTGAAATTAGTCCTCTGTCAGATGTGTAGGATGTGAAGATTTTCTCCCCTTCAGTGGGCTCTTCTTTAACTGGTACATCCACTCTGAAAGCTACTTCTCAAAAGGGAAATACACCATTTTACACTTGCTTTCCCTTGGAAATTACTAAATCACTTGACCCCACCTATGGGAGAAATTTAATTCTAGCCAGACACCTCAGATGTAATCATGCTACAATGAGTTGAGGGAATCCTGGTGCCTTTGCTGTGTTTCTACAAATGTTTTCCTCTTAAATAATAATCATTTAAATAATCTGTTATTTATCTTTGGAGATTAGTCTTTTAGGTTCATACATCTAGTAGAAGATCACTAGGATTTTTTAAGTTGAACCT